>CAMOHE010049984.1:0-45114 GCA_946598075.1 Artocarpus hirsutus | reverse complement strand
GTACAAAATATCATCTGTCATGAATTTCCAATGATTTTCAAATAATTTGTTTAGGTCATTGACATTGCAAAATAATAAGATTATAACGAATAGTTGTTGTAATTGACTGGATGTAGACCAAAACAAAGCTTCTAATATTGATTCACTCCATTCTTTATCATCTCCTAATAAGCCTAATGCAAAACATGCTACCCGATTTGTTGAATATGTTATGTTGTTAATTGTTCGAAGGGATTCATAACTTGTTATACCTTTTGATGATTTATTAATAATTTTAGGTAATATAATTCTCTAGAATTTGGATGTACGTAAAATGTTTGTCCAATTATATAACCTATTTTCCTAATACCCCAATTTTTATGTTTGTTATTCCAAACATATTTAGTCAGGGATTCAATATAAGTTACTTCTTTAGCTTTAGCACATAATTTGTTCATTTCCATCCATTCAGCTAGTGTTGTTATATGAATTCCTGGATGTTTGATTGTAAGTTGTTCATTTGAATCAAATGTTACATTTTATATATGTCGTAAATGAATTGATGGTTGTTGAACAACAAGATTTCTATGATGTATTGGATATTCATATAGTCTCTACATGGCTTCATATGGTGTTATGTATCGACAATTAATATAGTTTTTAATTTCATTGACTTCTTGATAAATAATTTGACTAGGTCATTCTGTACATATATTATCTTCTATTATTGCTCTGATTCTATCTGGTCCTTTTGTTAAATATTTGAATAAATATTTTATAAGCATATATTGAGAACAAACTTCAACATTAAAATGAGCATAAAATTTTAGGCATAGGTCTTTGGTATAAGGGCCTACAAATTTATTATCTAATTTATTTTCTTCTTTTTCTATTAAAAATTTGTATTTCTGCTTTTGTAATTGACAAATCCATTATCTTCAATGGCTATTTCATTTTTGAAATGTTTGGGGAATTTTTCATACATGGAGCATTTGTTTTGATAATGCCACATGGTCCATGCATCATAAGTTCAGCTACAATGTTATATTCTAATGGATTTTTTTCAAGATTAGATATTTCTGTTGAAATGAACTTGTCTATTTTTGATGGTTTATGTAGTTTTTCTTCAAGGTATAGCCATAATAGAAAATGACAATTGGTAGACCTCTTTTTTGACACTCAACCACATACAAATCAAAAAAAAAAAAAAAAAAAACATAAACTTGTATTAATTTTTATCTATATTACAAACAATCTAATTTATTTTAATTAACTATATAGAATAAGAATTAAAAAAACTAACTTGTGATGATTGTTTCGAATATTTTTCAGTCTTCATAATAGATAAAATATGATCTAATTTCATTTTGAAAATTCTTGTAATAATATTTGGTCTATCTTCAGGTTTTTGACCTAGAATTAAAGCCGGTAATTTCGGACACAGCACAATGACACGATACAAAAATGACACGATATAAATGGGTTTGAACCGCATGATTATTAATTAGGCTATAAATGAGTTGGCGTGAATAACACAAAAATAAATGTGTTGAATTCGTGCTAGCACGTTTAACACGCTCTAACATGTTTAATTCAATGTGCAGTAAACGTATCAACATGACACGGCACAACCCCATATTTATAGTACATTTAAACTTAAAATTAAAAAAAATTATGATTTTGTAATTTTAAAGATTCGAACCTTGCACCTAAAAGTGTATTATTGATCTTATCTCCACCACACCAAACAATCATGTAATGAAAAATAAGAGCTTTTAGTTTATTTATTATGATTTTAATACTTTGAAAGTTAAAAGAGAAAATTTTTTGATTTTGCAATCATATAAGGAATTGAACCCTGCGTGGAGACTAACATTACAAGGCCTGCCTCCACCACACTTCACGGCTTCCTTTGTAAAGTAGTAGCTTCTTTTTTATTTATTATAATTCTATTACTTTGTTGTTCAGGAGTCCCACATCGGAAAGAAATCAAAACTTTTGTCCCAAGTCCTCTATATAAAGGACTCGTTTCTCTTCTTTTCATTTTCATCTGCTAATCAATCCATTTATGGGCTTGGAGTAAATTTATGAAGCCTGAGTTGAAAGTTCAAACATTGGATTGAAAATGGAAGTTGAAACATTGGATTGAAAATAAAGATGTAGTATAATAAAAAAGGAATATTTTAATTTAATAATAAAAAAAGATAAGAATTTTAATTTTAAAAAGAAATATTTTGATGTTTTAAATTGTGAATTAGAAATGATTGCTTATGTTGAAAATTTAATTTTTTTTTATTTTTTTAAATTTTTTGGGTTTAATTAATGTGTTATAATTGTGTAAAACTTGTCACGGATATTTAATAATCATGTTAATCGTGTTGTGTCGTGTTATACATATTATGAGCATGTCGTGTTTGTGTTTGTGTTTTAGGCACATATATTAATCATGTCGTGTTTATGTTTAATGTAATCGTGTCGTGTTATAATCGTGTTGATAGAAACATGACACGTAACATGATTTGCCAGCCCTAGATTTCATGTAAATGTTATGAACAATCTAGATTTCCATAGGGTCTACAAATTGCCATTGCATCTTGATAATTTTGAAGCATATATCTAGGACTTCTTATATGGCTAGAAGGGAGGATAATTCTTTTGCCAATTGCTTGAGCATTTGTGTCTCCTCTATTAACTGCATCTTGAAAACCTAGGTAAATTTCAGATTTAATTTTTTTTTTATTCTTTCTAATGTAATCTAATCAATCTTCTTCTACAGAAGCATAAGTATCAACTACATAATGTTGAAATAATCTTCCACCACTGAATAGAGTATTGCCTTGATTTTGACATTGTTGTAATTAATGACAATAAAATGCTCTCATAGAAATTCTTCTTTTTTGAGAAAGTTCGTTGAATTTTTTATATTTGATTTTAAATCAATTCCATAACCATCTTCTCTATAAGGAAATAATAGAGGATATTGAAAGCCATGCAAGATGGATGTAGATTTGTAATTCTTTGTAAAGTGTTTGTTTTGTCTTCGATTATAATATCTCTTCCTTGTTCATATTCACCAATGTCTCCAACTATTAAACCACCCATGTCATTTGAAGTAGGTAATTCATATTGGTTGCTATTTGTATATCTCCAACCAATAAGTCTTAATTTCAATGAAGGAATGTTAGGTTCTTGGTATTTATCTTTAATCATTTGAAAAAGTTGTACTAATTTGCTAGTTTTATCAAGCATTTCGATTAATTTTTTTAATTATTGATTTAGTCCTTTTTTTTTTCAATCATCATCGAATGAGAATGTGGCCATTTGATTTTGAACTTCATTTTCCGCATCATATATATAAAGTTGTGCTAATCTTGGAGGATTATTATTATCTAGCAATAAAGATCCCATAAGATGATGTATTTGTCCACTTATTTTAAAGATATATGGTCTGTTTGAGTTTTTTTTTTTGTTTAATTCTATATTTGCTCCAAATGATGTAAATGCAAACATTGAGTTATAAGTACGTATATTTTTTTTGAGAATTTGTACTTATAGGTCCTCCATGATAATTAAGTAAATTATCTAATATATGAAGAGTTTCTTTTATCAAAGGTAGGATAATTCTTCCATCTTCACAACAAAGATTAAATTTGGGCGGATTTCTATTTTTTATTCGTTCATTTAACCAGAATAGAGCACCACAATGTTTACAGGTGCAAGAACAGTCTCTAGGATCGAGATATTTGTCATTGATACCTATTTTAAAAACATGCAAAAAAAATATTACATTAAAATGTAGTATTTATATCATCTAGAAGATTTTAAATTAATGAAATATAATATTTCTTATAGAAAATAAAATTACTTTTTTTATTGTAATTTTGGGAAGTTGATGATTCTACTGTTTCAAATGTTTCCCTTTGAGACTCAAACAAATCCAGCATCATATAAAGTCTAGATCGAGAGACATTTGCTCCAGCAATTTCAACATCTCTATCTTGGTCAGTTGGATCTTCATTATTCATTTGATCCATGTCCAAAATGACACGATGCTTTAAGCAAAGATTTTGTTCTAATGTTTGTTTGGTTTTTTTTTTTATTCATCTGTATATTTAGGGAAATTACATTATTTAGGTATCATAGAGAGAACATATTTACTTACAAAATTTGATACAAAAAAATGTACAAATTAAATATATAAATATAATGAAAAATTATTTATCAAAATTTAAACTAAAAATATTTTTAATTTAGTTAAATTGTTAGTCAATATTTTCTTAAAATAAATCTAACATCTGATATTTTGAATGCAAAATAAAGAAACTTAAATACTTTACTTTGCAAAAAAAAAAAGAAAAGATATAATTTCAGTAAATTAATAGTGTACAACATAGTCTACTTTATGTAATTAAAGATTTTAAACTCTTCTTATTTATTCATAACATTTATTAGGTATTTTAGTTAGAATTTTATTTATAAAATATTAGGATGTTTATTTTTTTCATTTGTGTTTTTTTTTAAATTGAACAATTTATAAGTATAAATAATTATGTTTGTTGTTAAGCATTTTAAAAAAGAATTAATTAATTCTTTACTTATACTAAAGTAAGTTTTTGGTCTTTTTGAATATTGTGTATTTTACTATATAAGTTTAATGATTAATTAATTATTCATTAAGATCTAAAGCAAATTAGCATTACTAAAGAATTAGAATTTTAAGAAATAAATGTAAAAAAAATAACAATTGATTTAATTTATTTATCATTAAGTTTTTCTTTTTTTATGTAGAATTCGAACAAAGGTTTTTTTGACATTTTTTTTGTTATTGTTACTTTTTTTTTAATTTCTTCCCTACCTACATTAATACAACTTAAAATGAATTTTTGTTTTGTTGAGATTCTGTTGAAGTTGTATTGATTTTTTTTTTTAATTTCATTTGTATTTGATTACTAAGATATTATTAAAATGTTAAAAATACTTTGTTTTTAAAAGTTAATTGGGTCCTAAAATTTTATAATAGCTAACTAATCTATGGGTGGAATACACATATCTATAGTAGGAGAAAGATTCTCCAAATTAGATATACGGAGAGAGTGTTTTAAATTTTTTTTTTTTGGTATATGTTGAATTTCATGTACAACATATGTACATATATATATATATATATATATATATAATGTTTGCTAAAGTTGTAAAGAATGAAAAAAAAATAAGTTTTTTTTTTCCATTCATACAAACGTTAGCATATTATTTTACAACAATTTATTTGATGAGTTTTAAAATTCATACATTAATACTACTTGGAACTTCTAATAATAAATATTGTCATAATCTAAGACATTAACTACAATGATGTGCATCATAAATAAATCAAACTGATACAATAAAACGGGAAGAATAATATATAAAAAAATATTAATTTCAATTTATTATAGCAGCTTAGTCCTTCATAGATGAACGAACAAATTAAATGCTTTCAATAACCAAAATTATAAAAAACAGTACATATAATTGACAATGTCATTAATTAGATATAAAATAACAAATGAATCATATGAAAAATTCTATACAATCATCCGTGGAATAAACAGAGAAGTTAAATAAAAAAGAACCAAAAAAATAACAGAAAATATTAATTAAATAATTTTTGAATGTAAAATTGTGGCTCAGGTAATATAGAGTTTCAGCAATATATGACAAATAAGCTTGCTTATACTTGTATAAAGCTTTTGCAGCTACCTGAAAAATGTTTCCTTTTGTAAAGCAAACACTAATGGCAACTACAAAAAAGTTATAAGATGTTATAACAAACATTGCCTATCATATATATTATAATATGTACATAAGGAAAAATATATGTTGAATAAAATATTTATTTGTCCAAAAACTAGCGGGTGAATGCAAAAGAAAATAGAATATGATAAAGAAGAAAAAGAAAGACTACAAATCTGAGAAGAGAGAGCAAGAGACCATAAATGATGGAAAGGGATTGTTATGATGATGTATTAGTTAATTTAGTTCTTTTTAGTTTCATGAAATGGTAGATAACCGATGACTTAAGGGAAAACATATCTTTGTATATGATATGATCATATCATATCTTAGGCACTTAGTATTAGGAATGTATTTGAAATAATTCTATTTGTTAGAGCAGTTTTTGAGCTTTTAGTCTTTGTTTTCTTTTAACTACTTTTAGTCTGCCGTTTTGAGCTTTTAGTCATTGTTTTTGAGCTTTTAGTCTTTTCAATCTTTGTACTGCTTTCGGCGCTGCTACTTTGCCAATTTTGGATGGAGAACATTGTAGTCATTTTCATTGTGATCAACTTATTACGCCTTTTTCATTGTGCGAATTTGTGAGTGTTATGGACATTCTCCTGATGAATTATAAATTCATTGAGCATAGATGTTATAAAGTATAATTATATATATATATAAATATATATATTATACCTTGAAGAGAAGTGCTGGCTTATAAATTACAAGAGGTTAAATCTTGTATCATCTCCTTTTAACTCTGATTTACAAACCAAGTTCATGTCTTAGTCACTTAAAAAGAGCTTCAAGACTTGCATTTTTTTCATTTAGGGGCGTTTGGTATTTAATAATCCTGAGGGTGAGAATGCGAAGCTGCAAGAGTCCTATGTTTGGTATAACAATTTTGATTTTTGGATTTCTAGGGAACTCAATTTATTGGGTTTCACTTCACCCCATTTTGAGATAATATGAATCCCATCAACAAGGTGATATTCATAGTCCTAGAAATCTCAAAACCATAACAATCTCACCTTTTTTTCCATGATGATGATGATAAATAAATAATATAATACAATATAAAAACTATTAAATATTTATAATATTATCATAACGTAATATTATTATTTAATGTTAATATTGTATAAAATAACAATATATTATAAAGAATTATATTTTTATTATTTATATTCATATCTGTGTATTATATTATCAAAAAAAATATATTATATATAATATTCTAGAATAATTATATTATTAAATAATAATAATACTATTATTATTATTATTATAAACTAATATAAATATAAATATAAAAGTTATATCAATATAACATAATAATTTGATAATAAGGATAATAATAACATTAACAATAATAAAATATATAATATAATACAATATTTAAATGTAATATATATTATTAATTAATATTAGTATATAATATATATAAATATATATTATTATTATAAATTAATATTATTATATAATATAGATATAGAAATGATATTAATATAAAATACTAATAATTTAATAATAAGGATAAGAATAACATTAACAATAATAAAAACATAAAATATAAAATCAATATGAATAGTATAGTATCAACATTCGTAGTAATATCAATATTAAATTATATTAATACTATTATAATTAATAAATTATAAATATAAATATTACCAAATATGTTTAATTTTTTTTTTGCAATATTTTTATTTAACATTAATATTAATATAAATAATAATTATACGATTATTATAAATTAATATTTTTATATAACATAAATATAGTATTATATTAATATAAAATAATAACTAATTTATAATAATGATAATAATAACATTAATATTCATTGTAATATTATTGTTAAATTATATGTAATATTATTTTATTATTCATATTTATAATATTCAAATTATTTTTTGTCAATTATATAAGATTCTTATGTACAACCAAGCATAGTAATATATTATTCTTAGGAATCCAATAGAAGATTCTTTTGTACAATCAAACGTGATAATATTTGTTTCTTAAGAATCATATTGCTTACTGTCATTTTTTCAAAATATGATTCTTATTGACTATTATAGGCCAAACGCCCCCTTCATGTGAGTATTATAGACGTTCTATTGATGAATCATAAATTCATTTTATAGACAGTATAATATATATATATATATATATATTTATATTTATATATTATACCTTGAAGAGAAGTGCTGGCTTATAAATTGCAGGAGGTTAAATCTTGTATCATCTCCTTTTAAATCCAATTTACAAACCAAGTTCAGGTCTTAGTCACTTAAAAAGAGCTTCAAGACTTGTATTTTTCCTTTTATGTACACAAAAAAAGGAAGACATACCGATGACTTCAACTCAAATCCCAAAACTAAAGAATTCGGGATTTTTGGAAGACGGAGGAATCAAATTTCCCAACAAGCAGCAAAAAAACAAAATCTTAAATAGAGAAACGTATAAATGATGGGCAGTGAAGTCTTGATGTCCTTTGGAAATCGACGGCTGGAGCAGTACTCTGTATTGTATGTGTGGGGAGATAGAGAGAGACTCAGAATGAAAGAAAAAAATAAGTTTTCAGGAAGAAACTATGGAATGTAATTTTTGTTATAGATGTATTATTATTTCAACATTATTGAAAAAAAAGAAGAAAAAGAAAAAAGTGGAACGCTATATGATCCCCACATGACGCAGCCCAGATATCACATAATCCAAATGCATATTCACTTCCAAAATTAGGACTGCAACTCGAAGCTCTGGCGAAGTTACACACTCGAATCGAATGCATGATTTATTTTGTTTCTTTCCTAGTCCTTTCTCTCTCTGATTACAATCCATTACGATTTACAAATTAGCAAATGCAATTTTAATGTTCACAGTAGACAATAACAACTTCCTTGCCCTTAAAAAATATTGAAATAATCCAAAGTTGTGCTTTCCTATTTCAATTTTGATACAAGAACAAGATTATTTTACTCAACTTTTGGCATTAAAGAATAGTTAATTTAGAGAGTCTTGCTACAATATATATGACAATATCCACCTATGCGACCAACTAATATAGTTTTTCAAAGCAAAGAAATAATTACCTCAAATTTCAAATGACAGAAATTAGAAATTGGTTTAATCTCTATAAGAATGAAAAAAAACAATTTTTTCCCTATTCTAGGTAATTACCTTTTTACCTCCAATTGACCTGACCCTGCCGTCGGCACATGGACTATTTATTCTCAGGAATTCATCGACGATGGAGTGCACTCTTCGAATCCCTAACGCCAATATTTGTCTTCCGTTTTGATCTGATCTTCTTCTTCTTTCTATGGTTCCTTATGACACTGCTTTTGGGTTCTGGGCCTCGCTTTGTAGATCTCAAAAAAAGAAGAAAATATTCAGCAAAAACAGAAAAGGAGAAACTAAAAACAAAAGAAGAATAAAAGATCAGAAAAAGCCAACAAATAAGAATCAATCAGAAGAAAAAATAGGGGAAAGCAATCAGAAAAATAAAAAAAAAGAGTAAAAAAGGCAATTGATAAACGATAGAAAGAGCAATCAATCAGAAAAATAATTAAAATGGGGATTTTAACTTTTAGTGTCGTTTATTTGAGTTTCTTAAAACAAACATGGAACCTTCCTCTGTTGTAGGAAGGAAAAAAATCTCCTTTTTTTTGAAGGACACAAAAATGAAGAAGCCACCGGACATATGAGGAGCCACTGGAATAGAAATTTAAGATTTTTGAAAGGCATATAAATCAAATTTCCAAAAGTTTGATTTTTTTTTCCTCAAAAACGAATTGAAAAACTACTATTAGTGAATAACAAACTGAAATCCAAGCTATATATAAAAAGTCTTTCTTCGTTTCCAAATGAAGATGATTATTTGACAACAAGAATAAAAAAAAAATTTCTGAAAAAAAAAAAGAAGAAGACAAAAGCTGGGTCTGGAAATCTATATTAAGTGAAGTAGAGAAGACGTACGTATAAAAGACGACGAAGTCGATGTTCGGTGAGCATTGACGGCTAAGGAGGCAGCTGCTTTATTTTTTAGGAGAGAAAGAGCGACACAGAGAGACTCAAGGTCCATTTGGTAAATGGATTCAAATTAGTGATTTAATTTGAGTTAGTGTGATTTGAATTAGGATTTGAGTTGTTATAGATTAAAAATGTCTAAAAATGCTTTATCTTCGATACTTGATAAAGACCAATTAATCGGTGAGAACTATAATGATTGGAAACAAAACCTGAACATCGTCCTTTTCTTTGAGAAACTAAAGTTTGTGTTGACGATACCGTGTCCTCTCGAGCCTATGAGAGATTCCACCACTGAGCAAATCCAAGTGTATAATCGTTGGAAAAATGCCAATGATCAGGCTCGTTGCTATGTTATAGCTAGCATGAACAATGTGCTGCATGCTCAACATAAAGATTATGAGATTGCTAGGTAGTTCTTGGATAATCTAGAAGACATGTTTGGAGGCTAGGCCCTAACAAAGTGGCAAGGGGCGCTTTAGAAACTTCTTAACTATAAACAAAGGCCGAGGACGTCTATGAAAGAGCATATGATGTTTATCATGGGTTACCTAGCTGAGGCTCAAATCAATAGAGCTGACATTGATGCTAAAACTCAAATGACTATGGTCTTTGAGACTCTATTTTAGGAATTTCTTTAATTTAGAGCTACTTTTAATCTAAGCAACAGATGTGAAATGACCTTAACAGAATTAATGAAGTAGTTACAGGAGTTCAAACTTCTAATAAGGGAGTCTCTTGTAGGTAACAAGGCCAACTTGGCAGCTACTTATGGTTCCAATCCTAACCCTAGGAATGGAAAGAAGCAATGGGCCAAGAACGGGAAGTCTTTTATCCCTGCCAATGGCAAGAAGAAGAATAAGAAGAAGAAATTGAAGAAGCTTAAGTGCTTCTTCTGCTAGAAGATCGAGCATATTAAAAATAGTTATAAGGACTTTCTTTTCAAAGGAGGTAGGTGTGATCTTCTATTTTTAGAAACTTGTTTGGTTGAGGAATCCAGTGACACTTGGGTCATAGATTCCAGAGTAACTAATCATGCTTGTGTTTCTCTACAAGGGTTCAAAGCAACGAGAAGTCTACTTCATGAAGACTTGACACTTCGGATGGGTGATGAATCCTTGGTCTTAGCTGAAGTAGTGGGAGACATCCATCTGTATTTTGATAATTATAGGATTTTAATTTTATGAGATTGTTCTTATTTTCCTAAATGTAAAAGGAATTTAATTTTTGTAGCTTGTTTGTTTAAAGACTCCTATTTGGTTTCTTTTAATAATGAAGTGGCGATTCGTAAAAACAAATATTTTATCTATTCTAGATGGATATAAAATAATCTATATTTTATCAAGCCTAAAATGGACTTACTGCTTAATGCTGAGATGAATGATAATAATTCAAAAAGACTTAAAACTTCTCACTTTAATGAGACTTATCTTTGGCATTTACGACTTGGTCATATTAACCTGAATAGGATTTAAAGGATGGTAAGGGATGGACTTTTAAGTCACTTAAAGGTGGAATCTACAACACAATGTGAATCTTGTTTAGAGGGTAAAATGACCAAAAGAGCATTTGGATCTAAGGGCAAGAGGGCCAAAGGGGTTCTAGAACTTGTGCATGGTGATGTTTGCAGACCAATGAACATCTGGGCACGAGGAGGATATGAGTATTTCGTCATTTCTATTGACGATTACTCAAGGTATAGGCATGTGTACCTAATACACCACAAAAGCGAAACTTATGACAAGTTTAGGGAGTCTCAGGCTGAAGTGGAAAAGCAATTAGGTAGACCCATAAATGTACTTCGATCTGATTGAGGTGGTAAATACCTTTTGATGAGTTCTTGGGACGCTTATTAGAGAATGGGATTTTATCCAATTCGACTGCACTGGGAACTCCGTAGTAGAATGGCATAGCGGAGAGAAGAAATAGGACTTTGTTAAATATGGTTAGGTCCATGATGAGTTATTCATCATTGCCTTTATCCTTTGGGGGATATGCACTGCAAATCGCATATTATCTTTTGAACAACATGCCTTCAAAATCGGTTCCTAAAACTCTTCACGAGTTGTGGACTGGGAAAAGGACATCCTTAAACCATATTCGCATATGGAGATATTCGAATCATGTCCTCTTTAGGGTTGCAAATAAGTTGGAAGTATGTTTAGAAGTTTGTGTGTTTGTAGATATTTAAAAGGGACTAAGGGGGGTTATTTCTATAATCTAAAGGAAAATAAGGTTATGGTTTCAACTAATGCAACTTTTCTTGAGGAAAGTTATATGGATGACTTTAAGCCTTAAAGTAAAGTGGTGCTCATGGAGTTGGCAAGTGATTGTATCACTCTGAGGGTTCTGGTAGAAACTGCTGCAATCGGTGTAGAAAAACCAACCTAACCCAAACAACAACCTAAGGGGCTTCGTCGTAGTGGGAGGATCGGGCGTTAACCCAAGAGGTACACGTTCAATGGTGAGGCTTCTTGGTTGAACAGGATAAACATGACAAGGATCCTTACACTTATGAAGAGGCTATGGAGGATGTTGATTCAAAACTCTAGACAAAAGCCATGGACATAGAGATGAAGTCTATGGAGACTAATTAGGTCTAGGAGCTTGTGGATCTTCCTAAAGGGTAAATAGGGTGTAATTGGATTTACAAGAGGAAGAGAGGAGTCAATAGAAAGTTCAAAACTTATAAGGCTAGGCTGGTAGCTAAGGGATACACGCAAAAGGAAGGAATCAATTACGAGAAAACCTTTTCGCCTGTAGCCATGCTTAAGTCCATCTAGATTCCCTTGTCTATAGTTGCCACTCTTGACTATGAGATTTGACAGATGTATGTTAAAACGGCTTTTCTAAATAGCTATCTTAATGAGTCCATTTATATGGAACAACCAGACGGGTTCAAGGCTAAGGGTCAGGAGGGTAAGGTCTGCAAGCTGCTAAAGTCAATATAGACTTAAGCAGGTTTTTCGTTCTTGGAACATAAGATTTTATTAAGTGATCAAGACTTATGGGTTCGTATAAAATGTAGACGAACCATGTGTTTACATTCACATTAATGATGGGAAGGTGGTTTTTCTACTATTCTATATAGATGACATTTTGCTAGTTGGCAATGACATTAGGGCGGAAGACATGATTATAAAGGTGATAGTCTAAATCATAAGATCCGAAATCAATGGACTAAAGTTGGGTGCTTTATTCATGCAAAGATTGTTATGTTGACTGTATCCCTAATAGGAGATAGTTTGTCTTGGCCAACGGAGGTGTACTTCACAAATAAAAACATTGGTGTATTGTCGTAGGTGACAATGTATTAGATCTGGACATAAAGTGTAATTGATTTTGATTAATAATTCTGTCTCGACAAATCAATTCACTTTAGTCAATCATTTGTGTCGTGTCTTAATCCTCAGATAAATAATAGGCCTGTTGTCTTGTCTTATGTCTTTTGAGGTAGTAAAGGGTGACATCTACATTTTATGTTAGTACGCATACCAGTACGTTGGAGACATGACTCTTAATAGTGTAGACCTATTATTCATAGATATGGAATCTATAGTTCCTCTCTAGGAGCCATTGATATCCTCTTATATGCATTATCCTATAATTGAAAAACTAGAGCGCTCAACCGTTTGTATACATAGGTGTAACCAAATGGTATACTGTCTTTGGATGATAATTTTTTCGATGGTGAGATAATGGAATGTAACATAAAAAATAATCAGGAAGGTAAGATAGAACTTATCCTTAAGCCGATTATGGATAATCCTATAGGGATACGATACATTATAATATGTCATGGAGACTTAGCTATATGGGATGTTCTGCATTATGATATGTCATTGACAATTAACTTATTAGAGCTTTGTAATTTTATAGTTCGAGAGTGTAGCTCTAAGCTTTTAGTGGAGTAGCGTTAAAGTTGATAATTATGAAATGTATATCTAGGATATTGGGTTTCATAATTATCGGGAGCTTATATTGTAGAGGTTCATCAGGTCCCCTTTGCTAGCTTACAATATATCCTATAACGATACGACATACTTTTTCAATAATTGGTAACTTATGTCAAATTATCAAATTGGCTGAAATTCGATAGAATCAGATAATTCATGTCTGTTTATCGGTTGAATTAATTTTGTATAAATTAATTTAAGATAAACTTATTGAATTATTGGGAGTATTTATTTTCCAAGATATTATCTAGATATGACTATTTTAATTATATAACTTTTCTATTGGGTTATTTGAATTAAAACTAAGGCTCTATCCCAAGAATCTTGGGTGAAAAATAAAAGATTCATTAGGATCATTTATCGTAAGTTTAGCAGGCCGATCTTTAAGTTCGGCCTGCTGATGGGGTAAGTTTGCCCTACCGACCGTACAATTTCTAATCACGCTTTTTTAGACATGATTTTTTTATCTGATATTGATTTTGATTTGAATTTTCAAGGCCTTATATGATAAAGACTAACCCCTAGGCCCAACCTCTAAAAAAAGGGCGTGAGAATCATTGTTATTTAGATCAGTTGAGAAATTAAGAGTGAGCACTTTATTCTATGAGTCTTTGAAACTCCCTTGAGGAGCTTTTGTTCACAAATCATGAACACTAATTTTGGGTATTTCATCATTGGTTGGAAGGAGAATGATCGGTGGAAGAGGTGTACATTCTGCGCCCACACGCACTCTAATCATGGATAGAAAATAGCAAAAAAGACTAGTTGGTTGAGGCTCTTTTGAAACGTTATACTCTTCACAGATTGTAGGAGCTTTTTGACAAACAAGGTTAGTACGATCTGGTTAATTTTAACATATAGTGTATCAAACTTGTGTTTTGAAAAATACTCTGGTATTAAAAATTTTAAAATTCTGTCCCGTACTATTTTTCCAATAGGAAATTCAGCTCTTTTCTTCACCAAGCACCTAACAACTCTTTAATGTCTATGCTTTTGTTTTTGTTTTTGTTTTTTTTTTTTTTTTTTGTTTTTTGTTTTTTTGTGAAGTTGCTGTATGTAACTAGTAACTAATATAGGATTGGATATGTGATTATTTACTTTTTTTTCAAGACATTGAACTTGATTTGAATTTTTAGAGTTGTTAAAATTTTGTAGTGTTTTCTTGATTGTTTGGTTAGAAACTTGGGCCATTTGGTAGTGTTTTTAAATTAGTTTGTGTTTTTTTTAAAAAATATATATATAAAAATGAGAATGTTTTGAAAAATATACTGCATCTTGTTTTGAAATTATGTTTGGTTGTATATGATGGTATGTTTTTAATGATATTCTCTTTTATAGAGTTAATGATATTCTCTTATAGGCATTATCCTATAATTAGAAGATTGGAGTGCTCAACCATTTGGATATATAAGTGTAACCAAAATGGTATACTATTTATGAATAGTAAGTATTCCAACGGTGAGATAATAGAACATAAGATAAAAATAATAGGAAAGATAAAATAGAATTTATCCTGAAGCCGATTATGAATATCTTATAGGGATGTTCTACATTATGATATGTCATGGACAATTAACTTATTGGAGCTTTGTAATTTTATAGTTCAAGAGTGCAGCTCTAAGTTTTTAGTATAGTAGCGTTAGAGTTGATAATTATAAAATATATGTATCTGGGATATGTTATTTTATAATTATAGGAGCTTGATCTATATATATCTATCAGGTCCTTTTTGCTAGCTTATAATAATTCATGTAACAATACGGCATGTTTTTCCTACATAGTGGTGACTTGTGTTAATTATTAGCTTGGTTGACATTCGATAAGAGTGGATTAAATAATTCATGTTAGTTTATCGATTGAATTAATTTTGTGAATTAATATTTAAGATAAATATATTAAATTATTTGGATAATATTTTATTTACTGTGGGATTATCCGTATATAACTGTTTTAATCAAATAACTTCTTTATTGGGTTATTTGAATTAAAACTAAGGCTCTATCTAAGATTCTTATGTGAAAATAAGATATTTTGAGATTTATAAATTATCGCTTGATCGGCAGGCCGGTGGTCGGGTTTGACAGGCCGGTGGAGCTAGTTTGGTAGGTTGATCTTGCAAATCTACATGCCAAATATGCAATAATACAGTTACGTGTTTTAGGTGCATTTTTCACCAAAAGTTGATCCAAACTCGAATTTTGAAGCTTAATCTAGTAAGAACTGACCCTAGATTCGACGACTATATAAAGGGACCTATTTTCATTATTCCTTAGATCATTTGAGAAGCAGAGAGTGAGTACTTTAGTGAGAGAAACTTCGAAACTCCCGGAGAGCTATTGTTCAACATCTTGAACCTTAGCTCTAGGTATTCTCAAGTGGTTGGAAGGAGAGTAATTGGAGGAAAAGTTGTACGACGTACCACCACCCGCACTCTAATCATGGAACGAGAATAGCAAAGAAGGCCAGTTGGTTGAAGCTCTTCTATAATGTTCTTCTCTTCTTAGTTTTTTTTTTTACTGTCTTTGTTACTAATTTACGTGCTTAGCATGTCAAACTGTTATTTAGAAAAGACATCAATTTAAAATTTTTTAAAATTTTACTACGTATCGTTTTTTAACACAAAATAATCTCCCTTTCCACTCCCTCATATGATAGATTACTCTGGTCATCGACGGCGTAGTATGGTTGATGCTAGGATGGAATCTACCATCTTATCTTATTTTTATTTTCAATACAAAATGCCAGGTGTCCCTGGTCGCTGATGTAGGTCACTAGTTTGGAATCTACCCGATTATCTTTTTTATTTTAAAAAACAAAAATGTATAGTCAACGGAAGTGAAATCTCAAAGACACCAAAGCAGAATATACCAAATTATCTTATATTTTATTTACAACAAAAAAATACCAAGCATTTTAGTTGACAGACAACCAGAGTGAAATCGGATAGATGTTGGAACGGAATCTATCAGATTATCTATTTTTTATTTTCAACAAAAAAAAAAATAACTAACATCTCTAGTTGCCAATGCGGGCCGCCAAAGTGGAATCTAGTAGATGCTAACGTGCAATCTACTAAATTATATTATTTTTGTTTTCAACTAAAAAAACCTGTGTCTAGAAAAGAAAAACTTGGAAGATAAAACAAATAATATTTATTTGATGGAACCAAAACCTCCTATGAGAACACGTAGGCATACTTTTGTAATAATCATAATAATAATAATAATAATAATTATTATTATTATTATTATTGATGGCGCTAAAACCAAAACTACTCCGACAACCAGACAATGAAAGCACACCCAAAAATTAGAAGAAAATCAGAGCCCTAAAAAACATCACGTTTCAAAATTAAGACCTATTCCCAACTCAAGATCGAGGGACACGAAGCAAAAAACAAGACTTGAAGTTCAAAACAATATACTCCCAAAACAAAATTTTGTAAACTACGAGTCAATCAGCCTACATTTGTTCTATAGACAATGTCTCCAGAGATGGTGAAAGCCAAAGCAAGGCATCCCTCAAGTCAGATTTTCTACTAAATTCGCGCTTTGTCGTTACATTCAGATGCTTCAAGTTTGGAAGAGGCGAGTTGTGGATTTTTTTTCAATTTTTCTGGAAACATAAGAACCTACAAAAACAAAAGAAAAATGATATAAGTTAGGAGCATGATTAATTAGACATGAATATTAACGTAGAAATAAAATGTTTGAATAATAAAGCTAACTATGCTTCAATAAATACCTCTTCTGAGTGGACAAAGAAGGTCATACTCTTGGAGCAATTGAGTTGTGAAAGAAAATCAATTGTGTCGTTATACCAATCCGTACGAATGATGTCATCCAAATAGTAATCTAGATTTTTTTCTTTTTTGCTTGAGAGATAGTATTCTAGATTGATGTTGGCTTCCAATAGATTTGGCGCGTTCATAAGAAAATGTACCAACGTCTCTTGATCACAATAGCTAAAGGAAACCAGATTAGGCGCATCAATTGATATCTCATTGCTCAGATGTGAAAAATCTTCGGCCTTCTCGATAACCAAGACTTTGAGGTTCTGATGTCGGACATCATAAAGATTGGAAACAATTAATTCAAGACGCTCAAGAAGAGGAAATTCAGAAATTAAGTTCAGAAAATCTTCAGGATGTTCAAAATAGGCACAATATAATTTGAGATTTGTAAGTTTCTTGCAAGAATTGAGATCAAAGCTGGAGTCCCATCCACCGCTAAACCAAAACGACTCAAGATTTACCGCTTCAAATTGGATTTCTTTTAACCACTCTAACAAAAATATCTCCAAGAACTTGAGGCTCAAACTTGAAATTCGAAGACTGAACAAAGTAGCGCATTCAAGTAGACGCAATTCTTCAAGTAAGGGGCAGCCCAAAACTAGATTATGCAGTACGCTAAGTATGCTATCTTCTATACCTCAACTTCCCTCATATACAATGATTTCAAAGATGGAAGGCTAATATGAAAACAAGCCTCCAACTTCACACACTCCAACTTTAGCATAGTCAATGATGTTAAATTATGCACAGCCTGAGGTAAGCAGTACAATTCTTTCCTATCATAAACATATTTCATATTGAGTACTAATTCCTCAAGACGGGGCTGAGCTATAAAACTTAACCAATTATCCAAATGAGATTTGTGCTCATGGTAGAGGATCTCAAGTCTAAACTGAGTTATAACCAGCTTTGTATTGCTATAACCGCCTATGAGATGATTCAAACACTGTTCCAGAAAACAGCACAACGATTCTTTTTTAAAGCCATTGTCATTGATTTCTATCGTGGAAACCGAGTACCACATACGTCTCCAATGCCTGGAAAGAAGGCTCGTCCGGACAGCATCAATGGTAGATAGGGAAGAAAGAATACGATGGATAACATCATCAGGCAGTTTTGATATCAGATCAACATCCATGGTTTTTGGCTCTTCTATTCCAACATGTACTTTTCCTCCTTTTCAGGCGAATTCTGGACAAGACAAATAGTTCAGATTTAACTACACTTGTCGAACAAAAAAATTACTATTTTTGATCCAGAATGATTTATCCCAAACCGACCCAATACAATTATATTCCAACATTTAGCAAGAACTTTAGGCAAGTTACAAAACAACCGATAACAACCTCAAAACACACACCATCTCTCTCTCTTGTGTGTGTATCTATATATATATATGTGTATGTATATATTCGTTTTCCCCAACACATATTGAAAAAAAAAAAAGTCACGACACATAAGGTTGATCAATTTTCTTTTTTATTTTAGTTGCTAAACTTGCAAAACATATAAATTAATAAAAAAAAAAGTCTTTGCCCTTCTCGTCTAAAATTAGAAAACATGGCTAATTACGCATATATTCATCCTAGTATTACATTATTAGTCCCTTTCAGAAGCATAAATTCAACAAAAAGGGGAGAGAGAAACATCAGTTGGAAGATGGATAAATAAAAACTGATATAACGATATTTAACATTGAAAAAAAAACTTTTTGGAGAACGACAATAGCCACAAGAAAAGCGGAGTTCGATGGCAGAGATTGGGCCGCAGAGAGAGAGTATCAACGGAGATAAAGGGAGCAGAGGGAGTTTCAAGGCGATTGTTGATTGCAATTAAGCATATGGGTTATCGGGTTCAAACCGAATTTTCGTGGACAAAAGTGCTCAAGCGGATGTGTGGTTTCTCTTTGTTGCATATGTGTTGGGAAAAACGAAATTTTAAGTAAGTTTATGCTGTGACTATGGTCCCTGGATATACAAGTTTAGCCTACAAAACATGCAAATTCCAAAGAAGTGTTCCTTGTTTTTCTCTAAACTCACCTTGACGAGTGCAACGGCAGAGATTGGTCCCCGCCCTTCGTGGTGGCCGGAGTTCGAAGAGAGGGAGGGAAGAGTGACAGAAACACAGGATCAAAGGAAAGAGAGCGCCGATAGGAAAATAAAAAAATAGAGTAACTATAACTATATGCTTTTTATTTTTTTTATAATTTTTTAAAGGGTAATCTGAACTGTATTCGATTTGGGCTTTCTACCTCTTATCTGTTACTAGTTTATTTGGCACGTGCATTTGTTTCCAATCACATTGTTAATTTTACATTGAGATCCATATTGTTGAACTTTGTAACTATATAGAAGTCGAAGAGAAGATAATTGCATTATATCTCACATTTATATTTTAAAACATTTACACCGAGTGGACAGCAAAAAGAGAGGAAAATAAAAACACAAGTCATTTACTGAAAAAGCTTTTTCATACGAACAGTGACCTCTAAGGTTTAAATTTAGTAATGGAAAATTTAATAGGTCAAAGCAACGTGGAATTCACTAAAAAGCATGGAAAAATGATCATCAAACCCTAGTAGTTGCTCTTTCAAATAGACAGTCAGTACAAAAAAGAAGTAGATTAGAATGATAACATATACAAATAAAATTATTAGTAGATCAATAGGGATACATTTTTTATTGCTTCGAATGGTAAAATTGATGTTTTTAATCAGGAACAAAATAAGTACAAAACAACTTGGAAATTGCAAAATTTGATTGTTGGAAGAAGTCTGCCGACAATAACAAGTATATAAGCCCCTTTGGTTTTGTTTTAAGAATTTTTAAAAATGTTTTTACATATTTTTTTAGGTAAAAATTTTCAAAACATTTTCAGTATAATTCTTAAAAAAATTATCATTTTTTAAAACAAAACTATTTTCACATGTTAATTATACCTAAATAATTAATAAAGCATGTAACTATACCTAAATAATTAATAAAGCATGTTACTAACAATTAATAATGGATCTATCACATGTCTCACAATACAAGCGTCACTTTTCCTATTTCAAAATGCATGACATATTTATAATAAAGTAGAAATTATGAATGTACCAACATGTCTATAATAAAGTATAAACATCTGTGGCTGACATTTGACTTGACACTTCAAGCATTGTTGTTGGCATCATACAATGTTTTTGAATTTTATGCCTTGCTTCAATATGTCCTTCAACTTTCGGAAAGAGTTTATTCCGTTTTGAACCAAACTTACTCACTTTGAAATGAAAATTACAAAAACTCATCAATCGGGGCAAGTATACAAATCTTGAATGCTCGTTACTTTTTCACAAAACTTAGAGAGGTAATGAACAGAGTTTTAAAAAGAGTACCTAATAGGGTGTTTCACAGGTTGTGTTCCGAACTATTTTCTCAATTATAAATATTGTAAAACTTTGCAGCAAAAATAGTTTTAACTAACGATTCTGATCACTCTATTAAACACCCAATAAATCTTCCGAATGGCAGCTTACGTGCGCGTTGCAAAACATAGGTAAAAGCAAAGCTTACACATATTATTACCAAAAAGGATATCAACTAAAAAAAGCATGCAATCGGAGGAATCAAATTTCTAAAACTTGATTATTTTTCACCAAAACAGATTAAAAAACTATGACAAATGAGTAACAACTTAAAAACTGAAACTATCAAAAGTTGAAATTTTTTCCCTTTAGATATATTCACCAAAACCTTGTGGGACAGGTTTTTTCTATGGATAGTGGGACAGTCTAAAAGAAGAAGAGAGAAAGAAATTGGCATTAAAAATGGCACAGAACAAAATAATTAATCAAGAGATATCTTTGATGACTTTGGAAGAAAACCAAACATTATATTCGAAGAGAACAAGTGCAATTAATTCCTCGGACTTGTCAACAACCTACCATTTTAAGGACTCAATTAAGATAAAATAGTTAGAGAAACGAGTGACTTTTATATGTTATGCAATATCCAAATATTTTCAAAGACCAAGGCAACAACAAATTCTTTGGAGTATTTTTTTTTTTTTGTTTAAGGTTTTTTGTTATAGATATTATTAATATTTTGTGTTTCTCCATTCTCCCATCATTGAAGCTACTTACACAAAAACAGTACTAAAAACTACCACCATCTGTAAATAACACCATCTGTAGGGAGAGGGTACAAGATTTAACTTCATTCAATTATTAAAGGAAAAAAATAGAGGACAAAACAAACAACTTTAATCAAAATTATTTTCAGCCATGGAAAACACAGAAGAGGGAGGGAGGGAAAAATTATACAAAAAGGGAAAATACAAGTCTTGAAGCTCCCTTTAAGTGAATAAGATATGAACTTGGTTTGTAAATAAGAGTTAAAAGGAGATGATACAAGACTTGAGCTCCTGCAATTTATAACCCAGCACTTCTCTTCAAGGTATAATATATATATATATATATATTATCCTCTCTATAAAATGAATTTATGATTCATCAGTGGAACGTCTATAACACTCACATAAAGGGAAAAAATGCAAGTCTTGAAGCTCTTTTTAAGTGACTAAGACATGAACTTGGTTTGTAAATCAGAGTTAAAAGGAGAAGATACAAGATTTAACCTCTTGTAATTTATAAGCCAGCACTTCTCTTCAAGGTATGATATATATATATATATATATGTATTTATTATACTCTATAACATCTATGCTCAATGAATTTATGATTCGTTAGGAGAATGTTCATAACACTCACAAATTCGTACAATGAAATAGGTGCAATAAGTTGATCACAATGAAATTGACTATAATGTTCTCCATCCAAATTTTGCTAAATAGCAGCTTCGAAAGCAATACAAAGATTGAAAGGAGTAAAACCTCAAAAACAATGACTAAAAGCCCAAACGAGCACACTAAAAGGAGCTAAAAGAAAACAAAGACTAAAAGCTCAAAAACAGCTCTAACAAATAGAATTATCTCAAATACATTCCTAATTTAGTTCTTTTTAGTGTATAATATGATATATCTATAAATTACGACACTGTGCACTTAAGCTTTGTTTTCTAAATTCCTTTAACTTTCGAAAATAGTTTCTTTCGTTTTGAACCACACTCACTCACCTTGAAATGAAAATTATAAAAACTAATCAGTCGGGGCAAATATACAATCATGAATACTCATTACTTTTTCACAAAACTTCGAGAGGTAATGAATAAAATTTTAAAATGATGAATGAAAGCACTTTGATATTAAACAAAAGTATCTGATATGGAAGAAAGACTACGTAATAGGTAAAAGAAAAGCTTAAGCATTTGTTGCAAAACATAGGTAAAAGAAAAGCTTACACATATTTATTACCAAAAAGGATATCAACTAAGAAAAGCAAGCAATCAGAGGAATCAAATTTCTAAAAACTTCATTATTTTTTCACCAAAACAAATTAAAACACTATGACAAGTGATTACAAACTTAAAAACTAAAGAACTCAAAACTGAAACTATAAAAAGTTGAAATTTTTTCGCTTTAGATATATTCACCAAAACCTTGTAGGAAGGGTTTTCTTTTGTGGATAGTAACTACAACTATATGTTTTTTTTTTGTTTGCGCCTTTATTTTTTGACAATCTGAATTGAAATATATATATATATATATAAATATATCTATATATATCTGTGTATTTTTTTAAAAGGCAGTCTAAATTGTATTCCATTTGGGCTCTCTTTCTCTTTATCTATTAGATCTAAAGCAAATTACGTGTTATATCATTTTTTTTTGTCCAACTATTTTTTTATGCCACGAAGAAAAACTAACAAAAAATTCATGCCACAAAAAGTTGATGCCCTTTTTTTCCCTTTCTTTTTTTTTTCCATCTGTTTTTTTTCTTGATTTTCCCTCTCCCTCCTCTCACTCTCTTTCTCTTCCTTCTTCTTCATTTGTCCCTCTCCTTTCCCTCTCTCAACTGCAAAAGAACCTCAGATCTATGATGAAGCTCTGGCCCAACAAAGCTTGACATCGAATTTGCGTCACGATCTCTGGCAAAGCACGATGGTGAAGGTAGTGGGCTAGATCAGAAGACAGCTATGGAAAGTTTGGGGTGAGACGATGGTGACTTTGTCACAGGGGTAATTGCATCCATAGATCTCACAGATTCTCTCTCAAACTCTGCTTTTAAGCTTCAGAATTTGGGAAGTGAACTGGTGTTTGGAACTCGAAAGATTCTAAAGAAAGAGCGAGAGTCGCCAGTGAACAAAGCCATGGCAGTGGTGTCTACACAAAAGGTGGCAGGTCATTTGTGGGACACTGTGCTAGAGATCACAAAGTCGGCGCAACAGAAGAACAACGATCCTCTGACGTGGTAAATGTTGGACATGTATGCCCTAAGGAGTAAAAATGTAATATGTTTTTATAGACGTTTTTATCAATAACGAACTTATTTATTGTTTGTATACCAGATTCTTGTCATTTTTCATTCATATTTATTGAATGTATATTAAGCAAACAAAAGTCTGAGACTGTCGGTCTAAACCTTTAGAATTAGGCATATGATGGATTGATTATGTGGAAGGCATGATTTTAAAAATGATAGTCTAAATCATAAGATTAGCAATCGAGGGAATAAAGTTGGCACTTTATTCATGCAAAGATTGTTATGATATCTATATCCCTAAAGGGAGATGGTTTGTCTTGACCATCAAAGGTAGACTCCACAAATAAAAACATTGGTGCATTGTCATGAGTGACGATATATTGGATTTAACATAAAGTGTAATTGATTTGAATTAATAATTCTACCTCAGCAAATCATTTCACTTTAGACAATCATTTGTGTTGTATCTTAATCTTGAGATGAATAGTGAGCATGTTGTTTTGACTTATGTCTTTTGATGTACCCAAGGGTGACATCCACATTTTATGTTGGTACGCATGCCGGTACGTTAGAGGCATGACTCATAATAGTGTAGACCTGTTATTCATAGATATGGAAATCATAACTCCTTTTTAGAAGTTGTTGATATCCTATTATATGCGTTATCCTGTAATTGAAAAACTAGAGTGCTCAATCGTTTGGATACATAGGTGTAACCGAATGGTATATTATCTTTGGATAGTAAGTTTTACGATGGTGAGACAATGGAACTTAAGATAAAAATAATTGGGAAAGTAACATAGAATTTATCCTTAAGCCGATTATGGATAATCCTATGGAGATACTATACATTTTAATATGTCATGGAGACTTAGCTATATGGGCTTCGTAATTCTATATTATTCGAGAGTGCAGCTTTAAGCTTTTAATAGAGTAGCGTTAAAGTTGATAATTATGAAATATATATCTGGGATATTAGGTTCATAATTATTAGGAGCTTAAACTGAATAGGTCCATAAGGTCCCCTTTGCTAACTCATAATAAATCCTACAACGATACAGCGTGCTTTTCTAATAATTAGTGACTTATGTCAAAGTATCAGATTGGCTAAAATTTGATAGGATTAGATAATTCATGTCTAATTATCGGTTGAATTAATTTTGTGTAAATTAATTCAAGATAAACTTGTTGAATTATCAGGAATATTTATTTTCCTAGAGATTATCTAGATATGACTATTTTAATTAGATAACTTTTCTATTGGTTTATTTGAATTAAAACTGAGGCTCTATTTCAAGAATCTTGGGTGAAAAATAAAAGATTCGCAAGGATCATTTATCGTAAGTTTGGCAGGCCGATCTTTAAGTTTGGCTTACTGATGGAGTAAGTTCGACAGGTCGATCTGCCAGTTCGGCCTACAGACCATGCAATTTCTAATCACGCTCTTTTAGACGCGTTTTTTAATCTAATATTGATTCTGATTTGAATTTTTGAGGCTTTATCTGATAAGGACTAATCCTTGGGCTCAACCTCTATAAAAAAGGAGTGAGACTCATTATTATTTAGATCAGTTAAGAAATCAAGAGTGAGCACTCTATTATGTGAATCTTTGAAACTCCCTTGAAGAGCTTTTGTTCACAAATCATGAACACTAGTTCTGGGTATTTCTCAAGTGGTTGGAAGCAAAATCATCGATGGAAGACCTGTACATTGTGCGGCCACACGCACTCTGATCGTGGATAGAGAATAGCAAAGAAGACCAGTTGATTGAGGCTCTTCTAGAATGTTATACTCTTCACAAACTGTAGGAGCTCTTCGACAAACAAGGTTAGTTGAATCTGGTTAATTTATGCACATAGTGTGCCAAACTTGTTTTTTGAAAAATACTTTAGTATTAAAAATTAAAATTCTACTGCGTACTATTTTCTAACAATTAGTCTCAGTGCCATGGTTTTTACATAAATTTATGAGTTTATGATCGTGCTATATGTGTAAATTATGTGATCTTAATTTCTTCTATGCTTGAACATTGATTTTTAGAGAGTTGGCACTCTAAGGTTTCTATATATTTATTTGTTGTCATGGAATATATGGTGAATGTTTATTAATTAATTATGATTGATTAAATTATTATTTAATTAATTATTAATTAATTAATTTATGCCGGTTATGGTTCCTTAGAGGTTAGAATGTGTATCTAAGTTTTTCATGTAATTAGATGGTAGACTATCATCTCCGTCTATGAATTATTATTTAATTTAAAATTTATAGGAATTTTGTAATCAAATAATCATTTGAAAAAGACAAATCTAGAATATGGATGATAGCATTCCACAGGTATTTCATGAGCCTCTAATTTTATGTTTTTGAATTGTTAAAAATAAAATTGATAAGTTGCATTAAAAGCTGTATTTTTTGGAAAACATGATTTCTGCTTGGTCGGCATATCGAACCCTCAAGTTCAACAGGCCGATGGTTGCAGTTTGGCAAGCCAGACTTCAGGTTTGGCATGCCATCAACGATGTAGAAATCTAATTGTTTTGGCAACAGGCCGAACTTCCTTGTTCTGCAGGCCAATCTGCCTTGACTGGTAGGCTGACTTGTAAAGTTCAACAAGCCGAAGGGTTATGACCAGTAGGCCAATCACACAAATCGGCATGTCGGCATAGAGCTATAAATTTTTCAAAAAATGTGCGTTTTTTTATGTAGTTTTGATTTTATTTTTGGGACAATTCTATGAAACATTAAATTTGGTTATGATCGAAAATATGGAGTTTCAATCTATACAGGATTGAAGACTTGAAGATAAACATTGCATGAAGAAAGATACAATTCGAAGATTCAAGGATAAAGAATCGATAATATGTTTCGATTATTCACTTGTAATCTTTATTTTCTTTTCTCTAGGGTGGAACCATAATATTACGGCTATTTATTATAATTTTGCTTGTAACTTTGCATGATTGCTTTGCTTGTCCGCATTATATTATGATTTGCCATGTATATTGATAACATATCATATAAAATAAGGAGTGACGCTCATTAAAATTGCTCATGCTTGTATTCCAAAATAAAACCTTGATTTCAAAAGATTGAGTGGAAAAAGGTTTTCGAAGAAAGGACCTACAGCCTCCATCATTGGCCATCGGAGGTGGACTCTGCCAATAGAAACATTGGTGCATTGTCATAGGTGATGATGTATTGGAATAGGACATAAAGTGTAATTGATTTTAATTAATAATTTTGTCTCAACAAATCAATTCACTTTAGTCAATCATTTGTATTGTATCTTAATCCTGAGATGAATAGTAGGCTTGTTGCCTTGACTTATGTCTTTTGATGTACTAAAGGGTGACATTCACATTTTATGTTGGTATACATGCCAGTACATTGGAGGCATGACTCTTGATATTGTAGACCTGTTTTTCATAGATATAGAATCTATAGCTCCTCTTTAGGAGTTGTTGATATTCTCTTATATGCATTATCCTGTAATTAAAAAACTAGAACGCCCAACCGTTTAGATGTATAGGTGTAATCGAATGGTATACTGTTTTTTGATGGTAAGTTTTCTGATATTGAGATAATAGAATGTAAGATAAAAATAATTGGGGTGGTGAGATAGAATTTATCTTTGAGCCAATTATGAATAATCCCATAGGGATATGATACATTATGACATGTCATGGAGACTTAGCTATACGGACTTTGTAATTCTATATAGTTCGAGAGTGTATGTCTAAGCTTTTGGTGGAGTAGCATTAGAGTTGATAATTAAGAAATGTATATTTGGGATATTGGGTTTCATAATTATTGGGAGCTTAAATTGTATAGGTTCATTAGGTCCCCTTTGCTAGCTCATAATAAATCCTGTAACGATACGGCATGATTTTTCAATAATTGGTAACTTATGCCAAATTATCAGATTGGCTGAAATTTGATAGGATCAGATGATTCATGTTTGTTTATCAGTTGAATTAATTTTGTGTAAATTAATTCAAGATAGACTTATTGAATTATTAGGAATATTTATTTTACTAGAGATTATTTAGATATGACTATTTTAATCAGATAACTTTTCCATTAGGTTATTTCAATTAAAACTGAGGCTTTATCTTAAGAATCTCGAGTGGGAAATAAAAGATTCGTAGGGATCATTTATCATAAGTTCGGCAGGCCGATCTTTAAGTTCAGCCTATTAATGGAGTAAGTTCAGTAGGCTGATCGTGCCAGTTTGGCCTACCGATCGTGCGATTTCTGATCATGTGGTTTTAGATGCGATTTCTTTATCTAGTATTGATTTTGATTTGATTTTCAAGGCCTTATCTGATAAGGACTAACCTTTGAGCCCAACCTCTATAAAAAGAGAGTGAGTCTCATTGTTATTTAGATTAGTTGAGAAATCAAGAATGAGTACTCTATTTTATGAGTCTCTGAAACTCCCCTGAAGAGCTTTTGTTCACAAATTATGAACACTAGTTTTGGGTATTTCTTGATTGGTTGGAAGCAAAATCATCGGTGGAAGAGCTGTACATTGTACAGCCACATGCACTCTGATCGTGGATAAAAAATAGCAAAGAAAACTAGTTGATTGAGGCTCTTTTGGAACGTTATACTCTTCACAGACTGCAGGAGCTCTTTGGCAAACAAGGTTAGTAACATCTAGTTAATTTATACATATAGTGTGCCAAAATTTTGTTTTGAAAAATACTCTGGTATTAAAAATATTAAAATTCTACTGCATACTATTTTTCCAACAATTAGTATCAGAGCCATGGTTTTTTCATAAATTTACGAGTTTATGATTGTGCTATATGTGTAAATTATGTGATCTTAATTCTTTCTATGCTTGAATATTAATTTTTAGAGAGTTGGCACTCTAAGGTTTCTATATATTTATATGTTGTCATGGGTTATATGGTGAATGTTTATTAATTAATTATAGTTGATTAAATTATTATTTAATTAATTATTAATTAATTAATTTATGTCGGTTATTGTTCCTTAATGGTTAGAATGTGTATCTAGGTTTTTTATGTAATTATATGGTAGACTATCATCTCCGTCTAGAAATTATTATTTAATTTAAATTTGTAAGAATTTTGTAATCAAATAATCATTCGGAAAAGATAGATCTAGAATATGGCTAATAGCATTTCATAGGTATTTCATGAGCCTCTAATTTTATGTTTTTGAATTGTTAAAAATAAAATTGATAAGTTGCATTAAAAACTATATTTTTTTGGAAAACATGATTTCTGCTCGATCGACACGCTGAACTCTTAGGTCTGGTAGGCTTATGGTGGCAGATCGACAGGCTATCAGTAAGGTAGAAATCTAACGGTTCTAGTGGCAGGCTAAACTTTCTTGTTCAGCAGGCCAATCTATCCTGACCGGTAGGCCGACATGTAAAGTTTGGCAAGTCGAAGGGTTATGATCCGCGGGCTGATTGCATAGATCGACATACCGACAAAGGGCTATAAATTTTTAAAAAAAGGTGCATTTTTTGATATAGTTTTGATTTTATTTTTTGGACAATTCTATGAAACATGAAATTTGGATATGACTGGAAATATGGAGTTTCAATCTATATGGGATTGAAGACTTGAAGATAGACATTTCATGAAGAAGGATACAATTCAAAGATTCAAGGATGAAAAATCAATAATATGTTTTGATTGTTCTCTTGTAATCCTTATTTTCTTTTCTTTAGTGTGGAACCATAATATTACGGCTATTTATTATTATTTTGCTTGTAGCTTTGCATGATTGCTTTGTTTGTCTGCATTATATTCTGATTTGCTATGTATATTGATAACATGTCATATAGAATAAGGATCGCCGCTCATTAAAATTGCTCATGCATGTATTCTAAAATAAAACCTTAATTTCAAAAGATTGAGTAGTAGAAGGTTTTTAAAGAAAGAAACTACGGCCTCTATCATTAGTCCATAGGTAGCACATGATGGTTCTGACCCCTAGGCAGAGACTTCATCATGTATAGGGTTGGATCTCCAAGAGGATAAGGTATTTTAGTATGATTTATCATTGCACATCACTAGGTGGTGATTTAAATCATAGATAAAATATTGAAACGATAGTTATATACTCATCTTAATTTTATTATTAACATCCCCTAGGAGCTCTTTTAATAAAATTAATGGCCAAAGAAACGATTATTAATACATGCTGGATCATACCGGTCCTAGATAGCATATACTAATCAGAAGGGGATTTGTGTTCCTAATTGAATTTGGCAAGTCTCCCCTAGATGGCTTGTTGAATTCTGAGTTAAGAATTATCATTGTAAGGTTGTGATTTTTTCAAGGTTTTGACACATAAACACATTTGTATATTTTACATGATTGTGTTATCTTACTAAATTATTATGATATATTTGCTTATGTTTGGTATACGATTCTTTATTGTAGATTAAAATTGTTTAAAAGTGCTTTATCTTTGATACTTGATAAAAACCAATTAATTGATTAGAACTATAATGATTGGAAACAGAACTTGAACATCGTCCTATCCTTTGAGAAATTAAAGTTTGTACTGACGATACCATGTCCTCCCAAGCCTACGGGAGATTCCACCACTGAGCAAATCCAAGCCTATGATTGTTGGAAAAATATCAATGATCAAGCCCGTTGCTATATTATGGCTAGTGATGAGACTATAAAAGTGCACATTTTCAAAGGTTTAAATCATTTATTATGCTTTTATGTCTCATTAAATCCTCTAATTAATAGCATTTTTGTATTAATAGGTGTTTTTGTGTCTTAGTGTAAAAATATATTTAAAAACATGTTTTTAGTGTGTTTTTATATTCAATAATATTTTTAGTAATTTTTAGAGTTGTTTCAGTATGTTAAATGTGTGATTAGTTTGCAAATAGTCAAAATCGTAAAAATAACATATGGTTATTTTATTTTGAGTCTTAATATGTTTGACAGTATGTTTTAAGTATGTAAATATGTCCTACTATATTTTTAGTAATTTCTTAAAATGTTTCTAAGTCTTAAAAATCATATCTGTACTAAACCAAAAGAGACTAGAACTTTTATAAGTTTGTTATTAATTTTGTGTGTTTTAATGTAAAATAATATTTTTAATAATTATCTTGTTTGTAAAATAATTAATTTTAGTGTGTTTGTGAATTTTAGATTTGAAATATGAAGGAAAAACGAAGCAAAACGGCACAAAAAGGACAAAATTGGACATCAAATGCATCAAGAAGATAAACAAAACTCGAATTTAAATTTAATGGGATATGTTTCGATATTTAGACTATCCAATAAGCCACCGAATTGATCTCAGCCGTCCAACTAAAGGACACGTGTCATTGCGTCAGTTGAGTCTTAGTAGTGCATTCTACGTGTCATTTTGCGATTGGCACGTGCATCACACATGTAAACAAGCTCCACGCACGTCAGAGAGCATCTCGGGCAGTGTTGGATTTTGTGCAAGCGCCTTCACAAGCATGTGTCTTTCTAGTCGTTAGATCGGGTGACCATGACTGATCTAATGGTTAGATTTTGTGGGCCATGTGGCCCCACCTGGGCCCATTTTCCTCCTCATTTTGTGTCCATTGGATTACGAAATGAACGGTCCGAATTGTGCCTATGTCATGCCGCCAGTCACCGCGAAGCATAGAATTACAAAGGCAAAAATGCACACTCACGAACGCAGATCAGCATGAAAAAAAAATTAGTCAAATCAATAAGCATGATTCTCGTGAATCTACAAAGGAGGCCACTCAAATAAAAAATAAATAAATAAATAATTAAATATTAATAAATAAATAATAAAAAATGTGCACAGTGTAAATTTTTTACCTATATATAGGGGGAGATTTCTCCTCCCTGAGCATCCCTCAATGGGCCAAATGGCCCTTCTTCTTCTCCCCTCTCTTCCTTTGTTTTCTTTACTACCCACTTAGGTAAAAATAATAAAATAATGTTTAAATTAGTGTAGAGAGTCTGATGAGGCAGAGAGATGATCTTGTATGTATAGTACTTTGGTATGGATTTTATCTCTATAACTGTGTTGTAATGCTTATATTTTGTGGAATAAATTATATCTTTATGTTTTTAATAATTATTATTAATTTTGTTATGCTGCCTAATTCTTGTATAAATTTAGTCATGCTTTCTTTATGTAATTTAATTGTATTGCATAATTAATATTAATAATACTAAAGTCATGCTCGTTTATTAAGTTGAGTTTTTGCTACATTATAGACATGGATTGGCACAGTAAATGCTTGGTAATTCTTGATTTATTGTAGACAGAGGATGGCATAGTGTATTCTTAAACTAATTAATAAGTCGAGGTCCTGCTGAAATTAATGTAATAATTTATTCCATTAAAATAAATTAATTTTGGTTTGTTATTATCTTTTCTATCTTAAAATTATGTTAATTATAATTGTAATGACAATGGTTATAATTTTCACAATTAGTGCACCTAATCATTAGTGAGAGATGATTATTTTGCTACTTTTATGGGAAGGCCCTTACTGCATTATAGCTTGCTATATTGTCGTTCTCGGTTGACTTATAAAAAAAGTAAAAGTGCTTACAATCAATGAGAAAGGATATAATAAATCAAATGCTTTAGATAATTATTAATTAGAGTTAAAATTTCATACCAGTTGCATAACATACAAAGAATTCTCAAAGCTTCATCGTTTTAATTTTATGTTTTAAACTTTGAAATAAAAAAATCACAAAAATATATATTTTTTATTTTAAACTTTGTTTTGAAAAAAACGTTTGCCTTTTTGAACATTTATTTTTAACAATCTCTCGAGTTACAAATTTTTTTTTACCTCCTTGTGGATACGATAACCTTTCTATACTACAAATTTTTTTTGAACATTCATCACATTATTCACGTTGGCGTTTCCAGCCAACATGAATAATGTGATGCATGCTCAACATGAAGATTATAAGATTGCTAGGTAGGTCTTGGATAATCTGGAAGACATGTTTGGAGGCCAGGCCCTAACAAAGCGACAAGGGGCACTTTAGAGACTTCTTAACTACAAACAAAGGCCAGAGACTTATGTGAAAGAACATATGATGTTGGTCATGGGTTACCTAGCTGAGGCTCAAACCAATGAAGCTGATATTGATGCTGAAACTTAGATGACTATAGTCTTTGATACTCTATCTAAGGAACTTATTTCATTTAGAGCTACTTTTAATCTAAGCAATATATAAGAAATGACCTTAACAGAATTAACGAAGCAGTTGTAGGAGTTTGAACTTCTGATAAGGGAGTCTCCTGCAGGTGGCAAGGCCAACTTGGTAGCTGCTTATGATTCTAATCCTAACCCTAGGAATGGAAAGAAGCAACAGGCCAAGAATGGGAAGTCTTTTTTTCCTACCAATGGCAAGAAGAAGAAGAAGAAGAAGAAGAACCTGAAGAAGCTTAAGTGCTTTTTCTACAAGAAGGTCAGGCATATCAAGAAGAATTACAAGGACTTTCTTTCCTAAAGAGGTAGCTGTGATCTTCTTTTTTTAGAAACTTGTTTGGTTGAGGAATCTAGTGACACTTGGGTAATAGATTCCAGAGTAACTAATCATGTTTGTGTTTCTCTACAAAGGTACAAAGAAACAAAAAGTCTGCTTTGTGAAGATTTGACAATTTGGATGGATGATGAATCCTTGGTCTTAGCTAAAGCAATGGGACACGTCCATCTGTATTTTGATAATTATAGGATTTTAATTTTACAAGATTGTTTCTATATTTCTAAATTTAAAAGGAATTTAATTTCTATGGCTTATTTGTTTAAAGACTGCTATTTGGTTTCTTTTAATCATAAGGGGCAATTCGTGAAAATAAATCTTTTATCTATTCTAGATGGATGTAAAATAATCTATATTTTATCAAACCGAAGATGGACTTACTGCTTAATGCTGATATGAATGATAATAACTCAAAAAGACTTAAAATTTCTCACTCTAATGAGACTTATTTTTGGCATTTACGACGTGGTCACATAACCTGAATAGGATTTAAAGGATGGTAAAGGATGGTAAAGGATGGACTTTTAAGTCACTTAAAGGTGTAATATATACCACAATGTGAATCTTGTTTGAAGGGTAAAATAACCAAAAGAGCATTTGGACCTAAGGGCAATAGGGCCGAAGGGGTTCTAGAACTTGTGCATAGTGATGTTTGTTGACTAATGAACATCCGGGCACGAGGAGGGTATGAGTATTTCGTCACTTTTATTGACGATTACTCAAGGTATGGGTATGTGTACCTAATACACCACAAAAGCAAAACTTATGACAAGTTCAGGGAATTTCAGGCTGAAGTAGAAAAGCAATTAGGTAGACCCATAAAGGCACACCAATCCAATCGAGGTGGCGAATACCTTTCTGATGAGTTCTTGGGATGCTTATTAGAGAATGGGATTTTATCCCATTCGACTACACCGAGAACTTCGTAGTAAAATGGCGTAGCAGAGAGAAGAAATAGGACTTTGTTGGACATGGTCAGGCCCATGATGAGTTATTCATCATTGCCTTTATCCTTTTAGGGATATGTGCTACAAACCGCATGTTATCTTTTAAACAACGTGCCTTCAAAATCAGTTCCTAAAACTCCTCACGAGTTGTTGATGGGGAAAAGGACATCCTTAAACCATATTTACATATGGGGATATCCGAATCATATCTTGTTTAGGGTTGCAAATAAGTTGGAAGTATGTTCAAAAGTTTGCATGTTTGTAGGATATCCAAAAGGGACTAAAGAGGGTTATTTCTATAACCTAAAGGAAAATAAAGTCATGGTTTCAACTAATTCAACTTTCCTAAAGTTATATGGACAAATTTAAGCCTCAAAGTAAAGTGGTGCTCGAGGAGTTGGTGAGTGATTCTATCACTCCGTGGGTTCCAGTAGAAACTGATGCAATCGATGTAGAAAAACCAACCGAACCCAAAAAACAACATGAGGGGCTTCGTCGTAGTGGGTGGATTAGGCATCAACCTAAGAGGTACGTGTTCAATGGTAAGGCCTTCTTGATTGAACAGGATGAACATAACAGGGATCCTAATACTTACGAAGAGGCTATGCAGGATGTTGATTAGAAACTCTAGACAGAAGCCATGAATACAGAGATGAAGTCTATAGAGACTAATCGGGTCTTGGAGCTTGTGGATCTTCCTGAAGGGTAAACAGGGTGTAAGTGGATTTACAAGAGGAAGAGTGGAGTGGATAGAAAGGTCAAAACCTATAAGGTTAGGCCGGTAGCTAAGGGATACACACAAAAAGAATGAATCGATTATGAGGAAACCTTTTCGCCTGTAGCCATGCTTAAGTCCATCTGGATTCCCTTGTCCATAGTTACCACTCTTGACTACGAGATTTGATAGATGGATGTTAAAATGGCTTTTTTAAATAGCTATCTTGACGAGTCCATTTATATGGAGCAACCAAACGGGTTTAAGGCTAAGGATCAGGAGGGTAAGGTTTGTAAGTTGCTAAAGTCAATATGGACTTAAGCAGGTTTCCCATTCTTGGAACATAAGATTTGATTAAGTGATTAAGACTTATGGGTTCACATAAAATGTAAACAAACCAAGTGTTTACAAATACATTAACGATGGGAAGGTAGTTTTCCTACTATTCTATGTAGATGATATTTTGCTAATTGGCAATGACTTTAGGGCATAAGACATAATTTTAAAGAAGATAGTCTAAATCATAAGATCTGAAATTGAGGGAATAAAGTTAGGTGATTTATTCATGCAAAGATTGTTATGTTGTTTATATCCATAACGGGAGATGGTTTGTCTTGGCTATCGAAGGTAGACTCCGCAAATAGAAACATTGGTACATTGTCATAGGTGACGATGTATTGGATTAGGACACAAAGTATAATTGATTTTGATTCATAATTGTATCTTAGCAAATCAATTCACTTTAGTCATTCATTTGTGTCGTATCTTAATCCTGAGATGAATAGTAGGCCCGTTGTCTTAACTTATGTCTTTTGATGTACCAAAGGGTGACATCCGTATTTTATGTTGGTACGCATGCTGGCATGTTGGAGACATGACTCTTGATCGTGTAGACCTGTTATTCATAGATATGAAATCCATAGCTCCTCTTTAGGAGCCATTGATATCCTCTTATATGCGTTATCCTATAATTGAAAAACTGGAGCGCTCAACCGTTTGTATACATAGGTGTAACCGAATGATATATTGTTTTTGGATAGCAATTTTTCTAATGGTGAGATAATAGAACATAAGAAAAAAATAATTGGGACGGTAAGATAGAATTTATCCTTAAGCCAATTATGAATAATCCTATAGGGATACGATACATTATGATATCTCATGGAGGCTTAGCAATATGAACTTCGTAATTCTATATAGTTCGAGAGTGTAGCTCTAAGCTTTTCATGGAGTAGTGTTAGAGTTGATAATTATGAAATGTATATCTAGGATATTAGGTTTCATAATTATCTTGAGCTTAAACTGTATAGGTTCATCAGGCCCTCTTTGTTAGCTCATAAAAAATCCTATAATGATATGGTGTGCTTTTCTAATAATTGGTGACTTATGCCAAATTATCATATGGGCTAAAATTTAATAGGATCAGATAATTCATGTCTGTTTATTGGTTGAATTAATTTTGTGTAAATTAATTCAAGATAAACTTGTTGAATTATTGAGAATATTTATTTTCCTAGATATTATCTAGATATGACTACTTTAATTAGATAACTTTTCTATTGGGTTATTTGAATTAAAACTGAGGTTCTATCCCAAGAATCTTGGGTGGAAAATAAAAGATTCACTGGGATCATTTAACGTAAGTTCGGTAGGCTGATCTTTTAAGTTCGACCTACTGATGGAGTAAGTTTGCTTCCCAACCATGCGATTTCTAATCAAATGTTTTTAGACGCGATTTTTTTATCTGATATTGATTTTGATTTGAATTTTTGAGGCCTTATTTGATAAGGACTAGCCCCTAGGTCTAACCTCTATCAAAAGGGAGTGAAACTCATTATTATTTAGATCAATTGAGAAATCAAGAGTGAGCACTCTATTCTGTGAGTCTCTGAAACTCCCTTGAGGAGCTTTTGTTCACAAATCATGAACACTAGTTCCGGGTATTTCTTGATTGGTTGGAAGGAGAATCATCGGTGGAAGAGCTGTACGTTGTACGCCCACATGCACTTTGATAGTGGATAGAGAATAGCAAAGAAGACCAGTTGGTTGAGGCTCTTCTAGAACGTTATACTCTTCATAGACTGCAGGAGCTCTTTGGCAAACAAGGTTAGTAAGATCCGGTTAATTTATACATATAGTGTGTCAAACTTGTATTTTGAAAAATACTCTGGTATTAAAAATTTTAAAATTCTATTGCGTATTATTTTTCCAACAGGAAATTAAGCTCTTCTCTTCACCAGGTACCTAACAACTCTCTAATGTCTATGTTTTTGTTTTTTTTTTTTTTGTTTGCTTTTTTGTGAAGTTGTTGTATGTAGCTAATATAGGATTGGGTATGTGATTATTTTTTTTTTTCAAGACATTGAACTTGATTTGAATTTTTAGAGTTGTTAAAATTTTGTAGTATTTTCTTGATTGTTTGGTTAGAAACTTAGGCCGTTTGATATTATTTTCAAAACAGTTTGTGTTTTTTTTTTGTAAAATATAAATAAAAATGAGAATGTTTTGAAAAATGTACTGCATCTTGTTTTAAAATTATGTTTAGTTGTATATGGTGGTATGTTTTTAATGATATTCTCTTTTATAGAGTTAATGATAGTCTCTTATAGGCATTATCCTGTAATTGGAAGACTGGAGCACTCAACTATTTAGATACATAGGTGTACCCAAAATTATATACTATTTATGAATAGTAAGTATTCCAACAATGTGATAATGGAGCATAAGATAAAAATAATAGAAAAGATAAAATGAAATTTATCCTTAAGCCGATTATGAATATCTTATAAGGATGTTCAACATTTTGATATGTCAAAGACAATTAACTTATTGGAGCTTTGTAATTTTATAGTTCAAGAGTGCAGCTCTAAGCTTTAAGTAGAGTAGCGTTAGAGTTGATAATTATAAAATATATGTATCTGGGATATGTTATTTTATAATTATAGGAGTTTGATTTATATATATCCATCAGGTCCCCTTTGTTAGTTTATAATAATTCATGTACCGATAGGGCATGTTTTTCCTACATAGTGGTGACTTGTGTTAATTATTAGATTGGCTAAAATTCGATAAGAGTGGATTAAATAATTCAAGTTAGTTTATCGATTGAATTAATTTTGTGAAATAATATTCAAGATAAATATATTGAATTACTTGGATAATATTTTATTTGCTATGGGATTATCCATATATGACTCTTTTAATCAAATAACTTTTGTATTGGGTTATTTGAAATAAAACTAAGGCTCTATCTAAGATTCCCATTTGAAAATAAGATATTTTGAGATTTATAGATTATCGCTTGATCGACAAGCCGGTGGTCGGGTTTGGCAGGCCCGTGGAGCTAGTTTGGCGGGTTGATCTCCCAAATCTGCATGCCGAATATGCAATAATACAGTTACGTGTTTTTGACGCATTTTTCACCAGAAGTTGATCCAAACTCGAATTTTGAAGCCTATCTAACCCTAGATTTGACTACTATGTGAAGGGAACTATTTTCATTATTTCGTAGATCATTTGAGAAACAAAGAGTGAGTACTCTAGTGAGAGAAACTCTGAAACTCCCGAAGTGCTATTGTTCAACATCTCAAACCTTAGCTCTAGGTATTCTCAAGTGGTTGGAAGGAGAGTACTCGGAGGAAAAGTTGTACAACATGCCACCTCCCACACTCCAATCATAGAGAGAGAATAACAAGGAAGACCAGTTGGTTGAAACTCTTTTGGAACGTTCTTCTCTTCTCAATTTTTTTAATGTCTCTATTATTAATTTACGTATTTAGCATGTCACACTATTATTTGGAAAAGACTTTGATTTAAAATTTTTTAAAATTTCATTGCTTATCGTTTTCCAACAAGAAATACTCTCCCTTTCCATTCCTTCATATGATAGATTACTCTGGATGCTGACGACGTAATATGGTTGATGCTAGAATGGAATCTACCACCTTATCTTATTTTTATTTTCAATTAAAAATACCAGGTGTCCCCCGTCGCTGATGCAGGCCATTAGTGTGGAATCTACCCAATTATCTTTTTTATTTTAAAAAACAAAAAATACATAGTTAGTTGAAGTGAAATCTCAAAGACACCAAAGCAGAATATACCAAATTATCTTATATTTTATTTACAACAAAAAAATACCAAGCATTTCAATTGACAGACAACAAGAGCGAAATCAGATAGATGTTAGAACGGAATCTATCAGATTATCTATTTTTTATTTTCAACAAGAAAAATAACTAACATCTCTGATTTCGAATGCGGGCCATTAAAGTAGAATCTAGCAGATGCTAGAGTAAAATCTACTAAATTATCTTATTTTTATTTTCAACAAAAAAAAAAACCTATGTTTAGAAAAGAAAAACTTTGGAAGATAAAACAGATAATATTCATGTGATGGAACCAAAACCTCCAATAACAAACTCGTAGGCATACTTTTATAATAATAATAATAATAATAATTATTATTATTATTATTATTATTGATGACACTTAAAACCAACACTAGTCCAACAACCACACAATGAATGTACACTCAAAAATTAAAAGAAAATCAGAGCCCTTAAAATATCACAGTTCAAAATTAAGACCTAATTCCAACTCAAGATTGTGGGACACGAAGCGCAAAACAAGACTCGAAGTTCAAAAGAATAAACTCCCACAACAAAATTTTGTAAACTACGGGTCAATCAACCTTCTTTTGCTCTATAGACAAAGTCTCTTGAGATGGTGAAAGCAAAAGCAAGGCATCCCTCAAGTCAGATTTTCTACGTAATTCGTGTTTTGTCGTTGCATTCAGATGCTTCAAGTTCGGAAGAGGTGAGTTGTGGATTTTTTTCAATTTTTCTAGAAACATAAGAACCTACACGAACAAAAGAAAATGATATAAGTTAGGAGCATGATTAATTAGACATGAATATTAACGTAGAAATAAAATGTTTGAATAATAAAGCTAACTATGCTTCAATAAATACCTCTTCTGAATGGACAAAGAAGGTCATACACTTGGAGCAATTGAGTTGTGAAAGAAAATCAATTATGTCGTTATACCAATCCATACGAATGATGTCATCCAAATAGTAATCTAGATTTTTTTCTTGTTTGCCTGAGAGATAGTATTCTTGACTGATGTTGGCTTCCAATAGATTTGGCGTGTTTCATATGAAAATGTATCAATGTCTCCTGATCACAATAGCTAAAGGAAACCAGACTAGGCGCATCAATTGAAATCCCATAACTTAGATGTGGAAAATCTTCGACCTTCTCGATAACCAAGACTTTGAGGTTCTGATGTTGGACATGAAAAAGATTGGAAACAATTAATTCAAGACGCTCAAGAAGAGGAAATTCAGAAATTAAGTTCTGAAAATCTTCAGGATGTGCAAAATAGGCACAATATAATTTGAGATTTGTAAGTTTCTTGCAAGAGGTGAGATCAAAGCTGGGGTCCCATGCACAACTAAACCAAAACGACTCAAGATTTACCGCATCAACTTGGATTTCTTCTAACCACTCTAACAAAAATATCTCCAAGAACTTGAGGCTTAAACTTGAAATTTGAAGACTGAACAACGTAGTGCGTTCAAGTAGACGCAATTCTTCAAGGAAGGGGCAGCCCAAAACTAGATTATGCAGCATGCTATCTTCTACCTCAACTTTCCTCATACACAATGATTTCAAAGATGGAAGGCTAATATGAAAACAAGCCTCCAACTCACATACTCCAGCTTTAGGATAGTCAATGATGTTAAATTAAGCACAGCCTGAGGTAAGCAGTACAATTCTTTCCTATCATAAACATTAGGGAGTTTCTAGAGTCTCACCAGCAAAGTCTCACTTTTAATCTCTCAATTGATCTAAACAACTTATGAGACTCACACCCTATTTATAGAGGTTAGGTCTAGGCTTAGTCCTTATCAAATAAGTCTCAAAAATTTGAATCAGAATTAAATTTGGATCAATATCTGATAAAATCAGTGTGAAGACGCGTGATCTTTTTATCATGCGGTCAGCATGCCGATTTGTCTAACCGGCATGCCGAACTTGCCCCTTCGGCAGGCCGAACCTGAGGATCGGCATGCCAAACTATTAATAAAAATCTCAGCGAGTCTTTTATTTTTCACTCGAGATTCTATGGGATAAAGTCTCAGTTTTAATTCAAATAACCCAATAGAAAAGTTATCTAATTAAAACAATTTTATCTTGATAATCTAGGAAAAAAATAAATTCTTGATAATTCTACAAGTTTATTGTGATTTAATTTATTCAAAATTAAATCAACTGATAAATAAACAAGAATTATCCGATCCCAATAATTCAATAAGTTTATCTTGAATTAATTTTATCACAAAATTAATTCATCTGATAAACATACATGAATTATTTGATTGTTCTAAGTTTCAGCCAATCTGATAAATCTGACATAAGTCACCAATTATTGGACAAGCACGCCGTATCATTATAGGATTTTTGTGAGCTAGCAAAGGAGACCAAATGGACCTATATAGTTCAAGCTCTTGATAATTATTAAACCCAAAATCCTAGATATACATTTCATAATTATCAACTCCAATGCTATTTCACTGAAAGCTTGGAGCTGCACTATCGAACTATATAGAATTACGAAGCCTGAATAGCTAAGTCTTCATGAGATATCATAATGTATCGTATCCCTATAGGATTATCCATAATCGGCTTAAGGACAAGTTCTGTCTTACCTTCTCGATTATTTTTATCTTACGTTCCATCATCTCACCATCAAAAAACTTACCATTCAAAGACGGTATGCCATTCGGTTACACCTTTGTATCCAAATGGTTGAGCACTCTAGTTTTCCAATTATAGGGTAACACATATAAGAGAATATCACTACTCCTAAAGAGGAGCTATGGATTTCATATCTATGAATAACAAGTATATGCTATCAAGAGTCATGCCTTTAATATACCGACATGCGTACCATTATTAAAATGTGGATGTCATCCTTTGATACATCAAAAGACATAAGTCAAGACAACGGGCCCACTATTCATCTCAAGATTAAGATATAATGCAAATGATTGTCTAAAGTGAATCGATTTGCTAAGACAGAATTATTAATCCAAATCAATTCACTTGATGTCCCAATCTAACACATCGTCACCTATGACAATATGCCAATGTTTCTATTCACAGAATCCACCTCCGATGGTCAAGACAAACCATCTCTTAATAGGGATATAGACAACATAATAATCTTTGCATGAATAAAGCGTCTAACTTTATTCCCTCGATTACGGATCTTATGAGTTAGATTGTCACCTTAAAAATCGTGTCTTTTGCATAATCTGTCATCATATGTCCAATTCTTAAAGGTTTAGAATGATAGTCTTAAACTTTTGTTTGCGTAACATACATTCAACAAATATGAATGTAAAGAGGATAGTATTTGGTATATGAATAACAAATAAATTATTCATTGATAAAAATGTCTCCAAAAACATATTACATTTTTACTCATTCGGGCATACACGTCTAACAATCTCCCACTTGCACTAAGTGAGTAAATATAACAAATCTCGCATCCCTATAGCTTCCACATGCCTTTCGAAGACTCTCCATTAAGTGTCTTCATGCATGGATCTGCTAAATTGTCCTTTGATGCGATTTTGCACACCATGACATGCCCATCCTCGATGAAGTCCTTTATCACATGATACTTTCGATTAATATGTTTACTCTTCCTATGATATCTTGGTTCCTTAATATTAGCTACCGCCACACTGTTATCACAGTATAGCGATACCGCTTTATCCATACCAGGAACTACCACAAGATCCTCATGGAACTTGCGGAGCCATACTACTTCTTAAGAAGCATCACTAGCTGCCACATACTTGTCCTCGATCGTTGAAACCAAAGTGTAATCTTACTTTATACTTTTCCAACTGATTACACCACCACCCAGAGTAAACACAAAACCCGAAGTTGATCTCTTAGATTCTAGACAAGATTGAAAATCCGAATCAATATATTCTAGTGGAGTTAAGTCCTCACCTAAATATACAAGCATATACCCTCAAGTCCTTCTCAAGTACTTGAAAATGTGCTTGATTGCAACCCAGTGATTTGGTCCTGGATTCGTCTGAAATCGACTTACAATCCCAACTGTATAACAAATATCCGGTCATGTGCAAAGCATGGCATACATGAGATTACCCATTACCGAGACATAAGGCACCTTCTTATGTATTCTCTTTCTTCCTTAGACTTTGGAGAGTCTTTCTTAGAAAGAGTAATTCCAGACCTAGATGGTTACTAACCTTTCTTGGAATCCTATACTGCAAGCCTCCTGAGAATTTTATCTATGTAGCTGGCTTGCGACAAAGCTATCATTTTGTTCTTCCTATCCCAAAAAATCTAGATACTGGGAACAAAATTAGCCTCACCTAAGTCCTTCGTGTCAAACTACTTGGTCAACCATAATTTGACCGATGACAACGCCCTAACACCATTGACAATTAGCAGAATGTCATCCACATAAAGCAACAGAAAAACAACCTTCCCATCCTTAATGTGTTTGTACACTCATGGTTCATCCATATTTTGTGAGAACCCATAAGTCTTAATCACTTGATCAAATCTGATGTTCCAAAAACCGAAAGCCTACTTAAGTCCATATATTGACTTTAGCAGCTTACAAATCTTACCCTTTTGATCCTTGACATTGAACCCATCTAGATGTTCCATATAAATGGACTCATCAAGATAGCCATTTAGAAAAGCTGTCTTGACATCCATCTACCAAATCTCATAGTGAAGAGTGGTAGCTATGGACAAGAGAATCCGGATGAGCTTAAGCATGGCTACCGATGAAAAGGTTTCCTCGTAATCAATTCCTTCCTTTTGCGTGTAACCCTTAGCTACTAGTCTAGCCTTAAAGGTTTTGACCTTTCCATCTACTGCTCTTTTCCTCTTGTAGATCCACTTACACCTTATGGGTTTTACCCATTCGGGAAGATCCATAAGCTCTCAGATCCGATTAGTCTCCATAGACTTCATCTCTATGTTCACGGCCTCTATCCAGAGTTTTGAATCAACATCCTCCATAGCCTCTGTGTAAGTATAAGGATTTTTGTCAAGTTTATCCGGTTCAGCCAAAAAGGCCTTCTTAGACATGTATGCCCTAATAGAGTAAAAATAGAATGAGTTTTTGGAGACATTTTTATCAATAAAGAATTTATTATTTATATACCAAATATTATCCACTTTACATTCATATTTGTTGAATGTATGATAAGCAAACAATAGTCTGAGACTGTCGGTCTAAACCTTTAAGAATTGAGCATATGATGGACAAATTATGAGGAAGACACGATTCTTAAGGTGACGGTCTAAATCATAAGATCCGCAATCAAGGGAATAAAGTTAGGCGCTTTATTCATGTAAAGATTGTTATGTTGTCTATATCCCTATTGGGAGATGGTTTGTCTTGACCATCGGAGGTGGACTCCGTGAATAGAAACATTGGCAGTTGTCATAGGTGACGATGTGTTGGATCGGGACATAAAGTGAATTGATTTGGATTAATAATTCTGTCTTGGCAAATCAATTCACTTTAGACAATCATTTGTATTGCATCTTAATCCTGAGATGAATAGTGGGCCCGTTGTCTTGACTTGTGTCTTTTGATGTGCCAAAGGGTGACACCCACATCTCAATAGTGGTATGCATGCCGGTACGTTGGAGGCATGACTCTTGATGACGTAGACCTGTTATTCATAGATATGGAATCCATAGCTCCTCTTTAGGAGTAGTGATATCCTCTTATATGCGTTATCTTGTAATTGGAAAACTGGAGTGCTCAACCATTTGGATACATGGGTGTAATCGAATGGTATACTGTCTTTGGATGGTAAGTTTTACAATGGTGAGATAATGGAACGTAAGATAAAAATAATCGGGAAGGTAAGACATAGCTTGTCCTTAAGCCGATTATGGATAATCCTATGGGGATCCGATACACTATGATATGTCATGGAGACTTAGCTATACGGGCTT
>CAMOHE010049982.1:0-76169 GCA_946598075.1 Artocarpus hirsutus | reverse complement strand
TGAATCTAAGCTTTATATGAACAAAAATTGATTTAATCAAGTTTTGATTTTTTTCTTTGGTTTTCAAATCTATTGTGAAATTATGTTTAAATTTAGGGGAAATGGTTTAAATTTGTTCTACTATGATTTCTATGCTTTTTATATGATTTTTATGCTTTAGAATTGAAAAAAACAGGTTTTAATTTGAATTTTTAAGCTTGGAGAGGTCGAGACTCGAAGCCTCGGGTCCCTAGATTTTTTCTAGTTTGGCAGGCCGATGTTGATCTTCGGTATGCCAAATTAATAAGTTCGACAAGTCAGATTCATATCTTTGGTAGGCCGAACTGTAGTAGTTCGGTAGGCCGACTAGGTAATATGAAATTGTATTTTAACCCTAGTTTTTAATGTTTAATAATTCTAAAATGTTTCAAAAATGTTTATGATTTTGGGTCATGATTATTTTGAGTCAAAAGGCACACTGATAATTAAACTGACATAATAATATTTGTTGAAAGTAATTTCTGATTTTGAATGTAGTTTTTAAGCTCTTGAATGTTGACCGGAGCTTACGTTGAATTTATTTGGAGCTTACGTTATTGGATTTCAAATGAGGTAGGGCATACATGTATTTTTATCTCTTTCTTTGGTAGCACTTTTTAAACTATTTTGACTAAATGCTTGACCTTTTGAATGATTGATGAAAATAATTTCTGTCTTTGATTTTGAAGAATTGTATTTTAATATATTTTTTTTATTTTCAAAACCTGTACGGTGGTATTTTATTAAGTTTCATTCAAGTAAGTATTTATTGATTTTTGTTAAGATCTTAAGATTAGTTTATGAATGATATTTTTATCTATAACTATTATTTTTATAATAACTTGTTTTTAACTAATAGTCCTACTGAGCCTTTCGCTTACGTTTTCCTGTTTTTAAAATCCTCCTTCTAGGTTTGAGGAGGAAGGATGAGCCTAGGATCGAAACCTGACTCTAGGAGTAGAGATGGTGTTTTTCTGAAACTGTTGTATGATACGTATATTGTACGATTTGTCTCAGTGTTGACAATGTTTTCATCTATGTCAATTGTATATTTTTAGTTTATTTTCGAGATGATAATTTGCGATGGTTTTTTTCAATGAATTTTTATTAATTATATGATTTACTGTTACTTACCTACTCACCTTTATGGCTAGCTTTCGCGTGATAATGACGATCGATGATATTTAATGATAATTAATGATAATTATTTATCTTATGAATAAATTTACTCTATTTTCTTTACTTTCATGTATTTTTCTTTATTTGTTTTATTTGTTTTCATTTTCTTTACCAAAAACTTACTGACCTCCTTCCAGGGCGTCACACGGATTTCGTGAATACTTCTACTCTCACTAGTCAAAGAACATAGAAAAAGCCTACAATTACAAAAATACAGACCTAGAGGCCCTAATTGGTAAATCATTCCATTTTTTTTACTTCATTATATTATACTTGACTTGAAGACCTCACATCTATCAATTACTTGTGACAGATTCCAATATGTCACTTAGGAGTGCAGCGGACAATATTGTAGGTTTCCATATGTAACCAAACATACGGTTAATCAACAGGTGCAGGAAGCTTTACAAGGTAGGGAACCTACAGTTTGAAGAATATATATTGAGAGCAATAATCAAGGATATCATTGGCTGGTGTTTTGAGTGCGTACTCAAAAAAGTTTTTTCAATGCGCTAAATTGTATTCTGATTTATAAATGCATTCATAATTCTCAACCAACTATTACATGATCAGATTTTGTACCTTGTTACGTTGTATTTATATATATTAGTTGAAAGTACGTGTCAACGCACAATCACGTTCAATTTGCTGTTGTTGTTTTTTAACATGTAAATGTAGAACTTTTTAAAAAGTTTATTTGGAGCACAATCTAAGATTTTTTCGAGGCAAAATAAACTATGAATAATATAGGAGGTACGTTTGAAGAAACAGTCTTTGACGGAAGTATAAAAGAAAAAAATTAAGTAGGGATGCATTAGAGACCCATTATTTCAGTTGGTAATTAGGCAAAAAATATTTACAAGGATCATGTTTAAGAAATATTATCTAATAGAAATATATATAAAAAAATTAAATATAGGAGCACGTTTGATAAAAGTAATTTCATTGTGCAAATTTAGAAAAGAACACTACTATCACATTTAAACATATAAAATTTTAAAATAATCTAAAAAAGTAAATAGGCCGAAATGCATAATTTAATCCAAGTGTCTATTTTGGTTGATTTATGCAGACAAGTAGAGCATATTTGAGGAAAAAATTTTATTATCGGGCAAATCATATAGAAAATTACTTTCAAGTATATATATGTAAAAAAAAAAAAAAAGTAACTGAAAGAGGCATAAAAAAATGTTTAAGTACAAACACATTTGAGATAATTACTTCAATATGGATAAATTAATGAAAAGGTATTTATAAGAAAATTATTTTTGTGGAACAATTAAACAAGAAATTTATCAACACCATTATTATTATACTTTAGTTTACATCTATTTAAAAATATAATAAGATTTAAAATGAAACAAATGCAAAAAAAAAAAAAAAAGTAGTAGAAAACATCACATAAAAAACTAAATGATAAAAATTTAATCAAAACGGTAAGTTTTGGTTGAAAGTATGAACAGTGTTTGACGCTTTTATGGATGGTTCGATTAGACCAGATAAGTATTTGACTACTAGCTTGGATCGTATACATTTGATCAACAACATTACTTTTTTTTGAATTTATATATGTTTGTAAGTATGTTTGTATTTTTTTTTTGTTTCTTTTGCGTTACTTTTCACGTTAGTTTACTTTTTTTTTTTTGAATTTAATTATTCTATATATGTAAGTAGGGTTGTGGCGTGTGAGATGAATTTTAGTTTATTGCGAATTACACTTCATAATTTAATCAAAAGCAAAATATGTAATATGAAAAATAAACAAAAACATACATAAAATTTATAGTGGTTCATTCTCAATATGTGAGAGCTATATTTACTTCAATCGTTGTAGAATAATTTATTATGATGATGAAGAAATTTACAGAAGAAAAATTGCATACTTTCTTCCCCTCTCTTTATTTTCTGATTTACACAAATAAGTCCTACCTTGTCCTATTTATAAAGTTTACAAGAACAAGGAAACAAAAAACCCCAAAAAAGAACCTTCTTGTGTTCTAGCCTGACACCATGCAGCTGCGCCCTTCACTGCAATGTAATGTGAATTTGCTCTGCTTGGATGTTTGGCCCTTGACGCGCGTGACAGCACTCTTGAGTTAGCAACCCAGCATGTGCTCTCGACTAGAATGGCTTGTTGCATGCTTCTTTAACACTGCGGCGCCCAAATCTTGGCGCTATTGCGTCACCTTTTGTTGATCTTTGCTTTAACAAAATTTTGCTGATCCTCGTAATTTTTTGCATAGGATAATAATTTGTCAGGATTCATATTAGACTCCACACTTCTTAACATAGTTATTTCCATTCTTTACCGACGTCTTAAAGTTTAGTGAGGCTTGTATTTCCTTCTATCATCGTCGTAGTCGTCGTCGTCATCATCATTATTATTATTATTTTATTTTTTATTTTTTAAAGATCATGCTTGCAATGCTCTTGCTTTGGATGTGCAATTGGATAAGGTTACTTGTATTTCCCTTGCTTTAGAAATGCTGGTTAGAGTTACTGTTTGGTAGTAGATTAGATAACTAGGTCATAATTAATGTTTTTTTATACTGGGATATGGAAGAAAATACTAGATTTGTTACGATTAATTAAAATTATTGTCACATATTAAGAAAAAGTTTATTAAATAGAGAAAAGCTATTAAATATTTTTACATGTACTAATACACAAAAAAAACCCCCAATAATCATATTTATTTTCTCTTCGTCATCTTTCATCTTCTGTCTATCTCTCTCTCATGAAGTATTTTTATAAATATGAACTCAATTTAGAGACTTAGTTTTTATTTATGCTATATAATGTAAAAACTTATTATGCAACTACCATAATGACATCTTTGCTATAACCTACCAAGATATTTTTCGTGTCTTACCAGGGTCTTTTTTTTTTTTTTTAATTTTTTATGTCTTTTCAAGATTTTTTTTTCTTCTCCTATTTATATACCCCAACCACAACATACATCCAAACACTATCAACCTCACGTCATGGCTGTTAGAAATCTGGACTGCTAAAAAAAAAAAGACAAAGACGAGGTAGCAAGGATTTGAACCGATCACAGTGGAAAGGATCTGAACCGATCATTACAGTGAGGATCTAAGCCGATCAGCACGAACTTTGTCGCTGTTAGAACTCTGACTGTGTCAGCATGAGGATGGATATGGTTAGATTCGACCAGATCTGGCCAGCTTTAAGATGACGAATATCTTAACTTAATGATTCCTCAGCCTCGAACTAAGATCTCATGATGACGATCGCAGCGTAGTATGCACCACACCAGCGATGGAGCAAGAGAGCATAGTAGACGAAGCAGCTTTGTGCGATCTCCGACGTGAGATCATCGAAGTTCAACGTGAGCAAGGGGCCATGGTGGATAGAATAGCTTTGTGTGATCTTCGATGTGAGATGAAAGTTCAACACCGGGTGGGGCGGGGGTGGGGGCACATTTGTAGCGAAAATTTGCAGCATTTATTTGTGGCATAAAAAACAAATGACTGGAAAGTGCGGCAATATTTTTAATTTTCTCCTCTAACTCTAGCAGCATTTTTTTATTTCGCTAGAGCTTGCAACGTAAACGGAGTCACACAAATGGAGTCGAATCATCGTGCCGTGTAGGGAGAAAAATTGTTTGATTTTGTTCTGATGTTGTCTGATCGTCTTCTTCGGCCTCTATGTTATCGCGTCGCCATGAGAGAGCTTGAGCTCGAGCTCGTGTGATCTACAATTTATGACAAGTTTCGATGAACAAATCGTGATAGGCAGCAAACGAAGAAAATGACCACGACAGATGGCGAACCAGTGGCTGACTCCGATGTCCTCACACTCTGATGAACACGAACCAGCTGCTGGCAAGAGGGAGGGATGAAGGGAGGGAGGGAGGGAGGGAGATAGAGAGAGAGCCCTTGGTCAAATTGAGGGAGGGAGAGAGAGAGGGCCCTTGGTCAAATTGACGGCATTTTGATTAACCTAATTGTTTAATTTAAATAGCTAAATTGATACGTGATATTTACTAAAAGTCTTAAAATATACCTCTCATTTGCTATTTGACATAAATGTGTAAAACTAGTTTATATTTGATTGGATTAGATTGTATTTAATACAAATTCATAAATAATGTCATATTAATTTCAAAAATATTAATATATTAAAACTATAAATTTTAATTTTTAATTTTAAAAGTACAGATGTCGAATTAGTCTTCTCTAAAAAGTTGATGGAATCATCGATCTTGGCTTGGATAACCAACCATCCTAAGCCAGACCACCCACTTCACTCCGGGGGACGATCCAACACACGTCTCTCACAATGAAGACCACTCAAAGCTAATTTGTAATAATTATGTTCAATTTAGTACAGACAATGCGTCAAGTTCTTAACATACATATATTATAAAATGAGAATAAATTTTGCATGAGGTTCCTAAGATGCTTAAAATTTAAAACATTTTATCGTTTTTTTTGAAACGTTTTTTTTTGCAATTTTTCATCCAAAACATTTTTTTCTCCAAAAAAATTTTTTTATTTCCATTTTAGTTTTGAATTTTTTTCTCTTTTTTCCTTTTTTTTGTACTTTGTTAACATGCTTAAGATACTTGCACGGAATGCATGCTTTTCAACTAATACAAGATAAATAAAATTTAGTACAATCCTATCTAGTTTTTTCTAGTCTAATCCTAATCTTATAATTTCTATCTATTCCAACGTGCCAGACAGAGTCAAAAGAGGGCTCTTTCCCAAGTCAAGATAATAATTAATTTCTTGCAAATTAAGCACCAAACAAAGGATTGTCTCAATCCTAATCCTTATCCACTGCAAAAGACATGCCGATTTTTTTTTTCTGTCATAAAACATACACAAAAAAAAAACCTGGTAGGTATCCTACTATAACCCTTAAGAAAAATTATGCAATTTCTTAGGTGGAAACTAGAAAAAAAAAAAAAAAAACACATAGATAAGTTTTTGTCTTTCAACTGTCAGATCTGCAAAAAATAAAAAATAAAAAATCAGATTTAATAATTTTAAAACGTCGAGGTGGGTTCTTACCAAATGAGTTTCCTTAAAATTGATAAAAAGAAAGGGACCTGTAATACCAAATCATATTGGTATAAGATATATATGTCTAAGCGCTATTGAACAAAAAAACAGTGAAATTATCAGCCCTTAGTTCCAATGGCAGTAAAAGATTCATTCCAAAAAGGCATTTAGCAAGTTTGTTGAACCAATTATAGTGTAAACTTTCAACAATTACAACAAAAAGAAAAAAGTTATTAAAGCTTTTAATAGTTATAATAAAAAAAAAATTACTACAGTACCAAGCTTTCAACAGCTGTAGTAAAAAGGAAAAAGTTTTATAGTATAAAATTCTTACATGTTAAAGTTTTAAATCAAAATTTTTAATTCCAACCAATTTACTAAACGCCCTACAAGTTAGATATATAGTGCTTGAAGGAATGTTTACATTATAGAAAATGTATTTGCTTTCCATTTAAGTTTATGAAGAGGAATGCCTAGATTATGGAAAATGTATATGCTTTCCATTTAGTTTATGAAGAGGAAAAAATAGGGAAAATTATAAAGGAAATTAGTTAAGAGAATTACTTTTACTTTCTATTTATTGCTAAAGATGGTTGGACGAAACTCTATTATTTTGAGAGATTAATTCCCCAAGAACTATAAAGGAAACTGAGAATTCCGGAGCAAATTTGTGGTCCCTTATCCTCTCAAGTTGAAAAGTGGTCCCTTTTTCATATTATGCGTTGATCCCTTTTTAAGCATACACCTATATATCCCATTACAGTGTAAAATGGCTAAACAAAATAGAATCTTTGTTTTTTGTTTTAATTTGTTTACCATAGTTAATTTCTCACAATGAACAAAAATGTAAAGAGATCAAATGCTTTGTGACTCTCTAATTTTTGTTGTCGACTCATGTCATCTTACTTTGCTATACAAAGCAAGCATAACAATTGATAAGTGCTAAATTTTCCATATATTTTTCTATTAATTTCTTTATGTTTTCTTTGTTAGTTTCTTGAGTTTCTAAATGTGTTTACTAGTGTTTTGTGTTTTGCAAGTGTTTTGAATGCTTTGGAATAAAAAACCACGATTTGGACAAGTTTTCGACACTACAGCTCTAAAGAATTGATGCCATAGTGCAAAAAGGTACAAATTAGGCCAAAAATCACTGTAGCAAAGTGAACCCGAGGAAAGGGCGTCAAGGTGCCAAGCATTGGAAATCCGAAGTGCCGCAAGTTTCTGGATGCCAAGGCAGTGGGAATTCAAAGCCTGGGCTCTTGAATGTAAAGTTAGCCAAATTTGTGATCCAAAAGAGCTCACTTTCTTATTTTGATCATAACTTTGGAAGCTTATTGTCATGCTTTGGAGTGTGGGAGGTGACGTGGCGGTTTAATTAAGTTAATTAAATAAAGATTTAGTTAAAACTTAGGTTTTAGAATTAAAATTTATTAATAAACATGTGATAATTTAAAAATCTTTTAAAGTAGGCAATTATAATAATTAAACAAATAAAAATAACAAACCAGACAATAAAAAAGATAGTAAAGAAATAAGGAGAAAACAAGAATGGGTCTCACTGACCTATATTTGTGCGCACATATGGTATTGACAATATTAAATTACAACCATAGTCTAAAATAGAGAAAAGGGAAGTTAAAGTTATACATGCCTTGATTTTATAGTTTAAATAACCTACTACTCGAAAGTCTTGTCTATGGATTCTTCTTCGATCCTAAGCTAATATCCACCTAGAGGGAAAAGATTTTAAAACAAATAAAATATGAGCGAAAAGGCTCAGCAGGACTATATTTTTAACACATTTAATTTCAAAAGAAATTTCATTATTTAAACAATCGTATAGAAAACGAACTAGAACAAATAAATAAATAAATGAAAATTTAATAAAGGTTTATCTTACCAAAACAGTTTATTGGTCGACCAGGAAGAATACCATTTTCTTTTCCTAGGCAAACCATATATATTTCACCATCGTAGTGGCCTAGTTGGGTTTCGAGACCTGCCCCTAAGGTCGTGTACTACACGACCCGATTTCTGATATGGTATCATGCCCTTAAATATAATTATATATATCTTTCTATGATTTATTAAAATCTCTTTTTACCAAATATAATCATTTACATTCATTATGGGGTTTATTATGAAAAAATCACCTCAATTCTACCATTTACGAAATCAGTCAATAAAAATCTATTTTCAACCAATCATTGAAAACATTTCTGTTAAAAATTCCTTTGAGGCCAAAACATTTAAAACTGGCTACCAAAGAAGGGGTAGAAGTCCTATCTCAATGCTCGTGCCTGTGTCCTATACCGTAATTTCGGTCCGTTATACGTTAGCTCCGCGGATCCACGTACAACCTTAAATAGAAACTCGGTCTATTAGTATCTAGCATGAGATATTCTATGTTACGAAATCATCTCATAGTGTCTTAGTGTGCCATTTAAGTTTATAAAATCATTTTACAAAGTTAGAATTTCAATCGGGGTTCAAAATGGTAAAAATTGGTGAAAAATTACAAAATTTTCACCATGTTGGTCGGCCTGCCAGATGGATAAATCTAGCCTGCCGAACCCTTTGAATCCAGCTTGCCGATTTGAAAAAATTCTAGAATTTTTCAAGCATAGGATTTTGGCCTCTTGAGCCTAAATCTCCATTTCAATATGTTTTTCTCAATTCTCAGGCATGGGTAACATCAATAGATGATAGAAAAACATCATAAAACACTTTTAAACCAATTTAAACAAGATTTGGACAAAGATTTTGAAAATCCCCAAAATAGAGAAAAATAGAGAAAAATGAAAAATTTTGATTTAAATCCGTTTATGATCAAACAAAGCTTGAATCCTAGTTATTCTATGTTCCTCTAAGTTGGATTGATGGTTTTCTAAGCTTAGAAAAGCTTAGATTTCAAAATACCAAGAAATTTGAAAAATTGAAAAAGTTTTGAAATTTAGAAACTAACCTCAAATTCAAGCTTTGAATTGCGTTTTTGGTCATCCAATCAAGTTCCCGAACCTTTAATCCACTGACCCGAAGCTTGGAGTTGATTTTCCTTTCAAAATTTTTGGAGAAAAATTGAGAGAGAAAGAGAGACAAAGAGGAGATAGACGCACGGGGAGGGAGTGAGAGAGAGTGAGAGTTGAGTGAAAGAGAGGGAGAGAGAGAGAGATATATAAATAGAGAGAGACTTGGGCAGTTTCACTATGTAGAAACCGTGTGTTGCCCATGGTTTTTATAAAACTGACATTTTGACAAATTGTTTTATTTTAAAATTTAAAATGACAAATAAAAATAATTTACAGTAATTAAAATCATCAAAATAATCAAAAACAACATTAATTTAGAAATTCCACAAAATGTTCAATTTAAGTTTTAAACATTCATTATGGCACACTAATCCACCATTTTACATACTAATAACATTTAATTAATTTCAAGGCGTTACAACTCTCCACCCCTAAAAGAAATTTACAAATCGATTTAGAAACAAAAAAAATGCGAATACAACTCCTGCATACTCGATTTTAATTCCCAAGTGGCTTCATCAACCCCGTGATGCTACCACACGACCTTAACTAACAGGATCTCATGACGGCGCAAGCTGATCACTTTACGGTGGATGATCTGGATCGGCACTTCCTCATATGTCGTGTCTTCCTAAATCTGTACGTCCTAGAACGAAATGATCTTAACTTGCTCAGGTGGACACTTTTGAAGCATCGATACGTGGAATACATCGTGAACATGGGAAAGTTTTAGAGGAAGGTTGAGTCGATAAGCAACCACACCGGCACGCTGAGTAATTTCGAACGGTCTAACATATCTTGGCGTGAGTTTTCCACTTAACATATCTTGGCGCGAGTTTTCCACTTACTTTGAATCCCGAGATGCCCTTACGGGGTGATACCTTCAAGAGAACAAGTCTCCTACCTCAAATTCCAAGGGTTGACGTCTTCTATCTACGTAACTCTTTTGCCTACTCTGAGCTGCTTTCAATAGATCTTGAATTATAGCCACCTTCTCATTACTATTGTGAATCTTTTCTAGTCTAAGAATAACTCTATCTTCTAGTTCAGCCCAACATACCGGTGACTGACATGGTCGTCCATACAGTGCTTCAAATGATGCCATGTCAATACTCGATTGATAGCTGTTGTTGTATGTAAACTCCGCCAGATGTAAATATTTCTTTCAATTTCTGTTGAAGTCTAATGTACAAGCACATAACATGTTTTCGAGAATGTGAATGAGCCGCTTAGATTACCCATTGGTCTAAGGATGAAACGTTATGCTGAAATTCAAATCTATACCCAAAGCCTCCTAAAAGCTTCTCTAGTACTTGGCATTGAATATGGTGTTTCTATCAGATATGATGGACAAAGGAACTCCGTGTAACCACACTATGTTCTGCAGATACAATTCCCCGAGAATCCTCCTCGAACATGTCGATCTGAACAGAATAAAATGAGCTGATTTTGTTAACCTATCGACCACGACCCAAATTGCATCATGTCTTTGCTCTGTCTTCAACAATCTAGCAAGAAAATCCATCGTGATATGTTCCTATTTCCACCCTGGAATAGGAAGTGGCTAAAGCTGACCTACTGGCTTATGATGTTCGGCTTTCACCTGAAGACAAGTTGTATAGTTCGCCATGTTTTTTTGGATATCCTTCTTCATACCTCTACACCAATATTGTCTCTTCAAATGACGATACATCTTCATACTCCCTAGATGAATGGCAAACCAAGACTTGTGGGCTTCGTCCATAATAGCCATCGTTACTTCTGTGATTGCTAGAACTGCCAGACACTCGCTGAAATACGACAATCCATCCGCATGTATCATCCATTCTTTGAACTGCTCTCCGTTCTGAATTCGAGTCTAGATTCCCTAAAGGTGCTGGTCTTTCCACTAATTCTGCTTCACCATCTAAACAAGAGCTGGGGTCATCTCCATGTGACACACCGAAACATGATCGTAGTCTTCATAATACTGTAGCCTGAACTCACTTACTGTTGCATCTTTTTTCCAATCTTCAAGAGCCAAACATGCAAGTCTCCTTGAAGATTTTCAACTGAGTGCATCCATGACTACATTAGCTTTCCCAGGATAGTACTGTAGCGCAAATCATAATCCTCCATGTATTCCATCCACCTTCGCTGACTCAAGTTCAAATCCCTCTAAGTAAATAAATACTTCAAACTCTTGTGGTCGGAGAAAACTTGAAATGTTGCCCTATATAGATAACATCTCTAGATCTTCAGTGCATGAATCACCGCTGCGAGCTCTAAGTTGAGAGTAGGGTAATTTCGTTCGTGAGGTCATAGCTGTCTCGATCTGTAAGCTACCATGCATCCATATTACATCAACACACACCCAAGTTTACGTCCTGACGCATCTATATAAACTTCGCACGGTTCTTCACTATCGGGAATGATCAAAACTGGCGCGAAAGTCAACAGATTCTTTAGTTCTTGAAAAGCAAGCTCACATTCTTCATCCCACTAGAACCTAACGTTCTTGCTGATCAGTCTTGTCAGAGGTGCTGCTATCTTCGAGAAATCCTTTACAAATTTCTTATAATACCCTGCAAGTCCCAAGAAAACTACAAATTTTTACCATATTCGTCGGTCGTTCCCACTCCACTATGGCTTCTACCTTAGACGGATCTACCAAAATACCATGCTCAAAGATGACATGACCAAAAAACTTAACTTCTGCCAACCATAACTCAAATTTTTCCTTCTTAGCATACAACTGGTGCTCCCGCAGAGTCTAAAGCACAATTTTGAGATGCTGCTCATGCTCCTCCCAAGTCTTAGAATAAACCAAGATGTCGTCAATGAACATGATTATGAACTGATCCAAGTAAGGCTTGAATATCTTGTTCATCAAATCCATAAAGGCTGCCAGAGTGTTTAATCCAAACGGCATTACCAAAAACTCAAAATGTCCATATCGAGTCCTAAAAGTTGTTTTGGGAATGTCTTCTTCCTTAATCCTGAGTTGATGATATCCCAATCGTAAATCTATCTTTGAGAAATACCGCAAACAACTCATCGATCCTAGGTAGAGGATACTTGTTCTTTGCCGTGACCTGATTCAACTGCCGATAATCTATACATAACTTGAGGGTTCCATCATGTTTCTTTGCAAACAAAACCAATGCTCCCCACGGTGATGTACTATTCTAGATGTATCCCTTATCAGCAAGCTCCTGAAGCTACCTGCTGAGTTCTTTCATCTCTGCCAGTGCCATCTAATAAGGTGCTACAAAAATCGATGCTATTTCTAAAAGAAATTCAATACCAAATTCGATCTCCCAATGCAGTGGTAATCCTGGCAACTTATCGGGGAAGACATCTTTAAATTCATCTACCATTGGAATTGCTGCGTTTCTTCTCAAGGCGCTAGACTCCCCTTCTAGGTTCATAAGGAAAGCATAGCAAGCTATATTCTTTTGCCCTTCGAGACACGCCCTTGTGAGATGCTCACTCATTGGCCGATCACCACCACCCTGGTAAGTGATCGCCATCCCCCTATCAGACACTAGGGTTACTTTCCTAAGTCTACCACCGCATTAAACTTAGACAACCAGTCCATTCTTAGGATTACATCATATGAGCTCATAGAGATTACAATCAAATCACTTTTCAAAACCTCATACCCAATCTTCATTTTACAAGCTTTACATATACAATTTACACACACCCGCCTCAAGGGTGAAACTATAACTAAGGGTTCATCAAACTTTTCTATTTCTAATCCTAAGGCATGTACAAAAGAGCTTGAAATGAGAGAATGTGTGACACCAGTATCAAATAATACGTGTGCTAAGAACTGGGAAACTATAATCGTACCATCGACAACCGTGTTACTGATCTGGGCATCTGAACTCCCTGATATCAACATGTGAACTTGCGCTAGAGCTTTCCCTTTACCTTTACCAACACTACTAGATCCTGGGTTAATTGGCCGATACTGCTACGATGGAGGGGATTGTACACTGGCTATACTTGGTGCTCGGTACTAAGGGACATTACATTAGAAGTTCTGCAGTTGATGTCCTTGTGCTGGATAGGGAAATTGTTGAGGAGAGAACTGATGGAACTAAAGCTGAGGGTACTGCTAAGGCTAAGGTAAAGTCTGAGGCTGGGGTTGATGACTAGTTCCTTCTCCAGTCTGAAGTCCTAGGCGAGCACTCTTGATTGGGCAATTCCTCTTGATGTGTCCCGGTTGTTGACAATAATGGCAATGAAAGCTGTAGGGGTTGTTGCACCTGCTGTTAGACGAACTATTGCTGTCGCTGTTTGCACCACCTTGTTTGTTCTTTCCTAGAGTTGGTCGACTACTGGTGCTCCTTCTGCCGCTATTTTGTGGTCCTCTTGATATCTTGGCTTAGTTCTCATGGTACTGCACATAATCATTTTCCACTGATATTACTGATGACACTAGCTCTCTGAAGTTCCTGAGTCACAAGACAACCACTTGTCGTTGGATAGGGGCTTTGAGTTCTTCCTAAAACTTAATGTACTTCTCACGTTCCGATGCCACTATAGAGGAAGCAAACTTGGCCAATTCATTAAACTTCGTCTTGTATTCCCAAACTGACATATCACCCTAATACAACATATAGAATTTTGCTGCCTTTTGGTCCCTGTATCCCTACAGAAAAAACTGATCGTAAAACAGCTCCTTAAACCTGTCCCAACTGATGTTACCATTGTTTTCCAAACGTTTAGCTTGCTTCCACTAGGTATTGGCACTACCTTCAAACTTATATGCCGCAAATTCCACACGAAACTCCGCTGGCACACCAAGTGTATCCAAATGTTTCATAATCGAATCTAGCCAATATTCTGCCACTTATGGTTCCCTAGTTTTGTCACAAGTCGGTATAGACGCACGTCGGAATTCATTAAAATGCGAATGCTGGTGACTAGCCTCGGAATCATCCGGTCTTGCCCTTGTTGCCATTTGTCAGAATGCAGCAAACATTGCCCTCATCATGCCTTTATCATTTTTGAACTCGATGTCAACTGTCGAGCGTCATCTAGGTGTCATTCTCTCACTTCTGAAAACAAAATTTTGGATTGTTAGTGGTATTTCATTGTCATACCTATGTGTGCACAATTCCCAAGGTTCATAACTTTGAGCTCTAATACCATTATGTTACGTCCCGGGGTATAGGAGGTGACGTGGCGGTTTAATTAAGTAAATTAAATGAAGATTTAGTTAAAACTTAAGTTTTAGAATTAAAATTTATTAATAAAAATGTGATAATTTAAAAATCTTTTTAAAGCAGGTAATTATAATAATTAAACAAATAAAAATAACAAAGCGGACAATAAGAAGATAATAAAGAAATAAGGAGAAAATGAGAATGGGTCCCATTGACCTACATTTGTGCACACACATGGTACTGACAATATTAAATTACAACCACAGTCCAAAATAAAGAAAAGGGTAGTTAAAGTTATACATGTCTTGATTTTTATAGTTTAAATAACCTATTGCTTGAAAGTCTTATCCGTGGATTCTTCTTCGATCCTAAGTTGATATCCACCTAGAGGGGAAAGATTTTAAAACAAATAAAATGTGAGCGAAAGGGGTCAGTAGGACTATATTTTTAAAACATTTAATTTCAAAAGAAATTTCATTACTTAAACAATCGTATAGAAAATGAACTGGAATAAATAAATAAATAGATGAAAATTTAATAAAGGTTTATCTTACCAAAAAAATTTATTGGTCAACTAGAAAGAATACCATTTTCTTTTCCTAGGCAAACCATATATATTTCACTATCGTAGTAGCCTAGCTGGGTTTTAGGACCTGCCCTCAATGTCGTGCACTACACGACCCGATCTTTGATATGGCATCATGCCCTCAAATATAATTATATATATCTTTCTATGATTTATTAAAATGTCTTTTTACCAAATATAATCATTTACATTTATTATGGGGTTTATTATTAAAAAATCACCTGAATTCTACCATTTACGAAATCAGTTAATAAAAATCTATTTTCAACCAATCATTGAAAACATTTTTGTTAAAAATTTCTTTGAGGCAAAAACATTTAAAACAGGCTACCAAAGAAGGGGTAGAAGTCCTATCTCAATGCTGGTGCTGATGTTCTACACCGTAATCCCGATCCTCTATACGTTAGCCGGCGAATCCATGTACAACCTTGAATGGAAACTAGGTCTATTAGTATCTAGCGTGAGATATTCTATGTTACTAAATCATCTCATAGTATCCTAGTGTGCCATTTAAGTTTATAAAATCATTTTATACAGTCAGAATTTTAATCAAGGTTCAAAACGGTGAAAACCGATGAAAAATTACAAAATTTCCACCATGTCGAACGGCTTGCCGGTCACCCTTGTCTGGCCAGCCAAACTTTTCCAAGTTTGACTTGCCAGACGGATGAATCCGGCCTACCGAACCCTTTGAATCCGGCCTGTCGAACATAAAGTTTGGCTTGTCGATATGGAAAAATTCTAAAATTTTCCAAGCATGAGATTTTGGCTACCCGAGCCCAAATCTACATTTCAACATGTTTTTCTCAATTCTCAGGAATAGGTAACATCAATAGATGATAGAAAAACATCATAAAATACTTTTAAACCAATTTAAATAAGATTTGAACAAAGATTTTGAAAAATCCCAAAAATAGAGAAAAATGGAGAAAAATGAAAAATTTTGATTTAAATCCATTTATGATCAAACAAAGCTTGAATCCTTGTTATTCCACGTTCCTTTAACTTTGATTGATGGTTTTCTAAGCTTAGAAAAGATTAGATTTCAAAATACCAAGAAATTTGAAAAATTAAAAAAGTTTTAAAATTTAGAAACTAACCTTAAATTCAAGCTTCGAATCACGTTTTTGGTCGTCCAATCAAGTTTTCGAACCTTTAATCCACTGACCTGAAGCTTGGAGTTGATTTTCTTTTCAAAATTTTTGGAGAAAAATTGAGAGAGAAAGAGAGACAAAGAGGAGAGAGACGCACGGGGAGGGGGAGAGAGAGAGTGAGAGTTGAGTGAAAGAGAGGGAGAGAGAGATATATATAAATAGAGAGAGAAGTAGGTGGTTTCACTATATAGAAACCGTGTGCCGCCCATGGTTTTTATAAAACAGACATTTTGATAAATTGTTTTATTTCAAAATTCAAAATGACAAATAAAAATAATTTACAGTAATTAAAATCATCAAAATAATCAAAACAACATTAATTTAGAGATTCCACAAAATGTTCAATTTAAGTTTTAAACATTCATTATGGCACACTAATCCATCATTTTACATACTAATAATATTTAATTAATTTCGGGGCGTTACACTTACAAATACATCATCTTAAGGCAAAGCTAAGCATCTTTTAACCAGTTTCTTCTCAGCATTAGGAGAGAGAAAAAAAAGAGAGATGAGAGAGAGATTCAGGAGGTGTCTAAAGGAGAATTATTTGCGTAAAAAACTCTTTAACGTCATGACCATTTTTCTTTTTCTTTATTTTTTTTCTTTTCTTTTCTTTTTCTCTATGGTTAATTTTGGTTTATTTTTGGTTAAGAGTGATTTCAAGACCCCAGATATGACTTTATAATTGACTGTCAAAATTATTTTCTAATTAAAATTGTTGATGTTTTTGTGTAATTATTGTTCATGATTATTTTTTGTTCTATTTAGATGCGCAACTAAATAGGACTTGATCATTGCCTATTACTTGATTGGAATTCTTGATCTATAATTGTCCTATTTTTCTAATCATAAGTAACAAATTGTGGTCAATATTTACAAGAGCCTTTTGTTATTTGCATCTAGAACATGACCTAAGATAAATAAACCAAGCTTATCTGTTTGTTTCTTAGATCAATCTATCTTTTTTATCTTAATGCTTTTGGTGAATTAAATTTAAAGATCTTGTTTCAAGTTATTTAATGGAAAGACATTTAATAAAGAGCTTATTTTATTGAATGACACAACAAGGAAATGTTAGGATAACAAAGTTTGTTATTATTTATAATTGGTAGTTTTAATAAAAAATTAGTAATAATTTTTTTAATTAATTTAATACTCATTATCTAGTCGTAGAGAATTATCCTTTAATCGGTTTATTATTATTGTTTACAACCCATTGAAACTTTATTTTGTAATATTTTATTTTCTTGTATTTTGTTTGATTTAGCAATTTAGTTAATATTCAAACCCTCAACTTGTATTTAGTTTTAGTGTGTATTAGGTATTAGAGTTGAAAACTAATTACTTAGAACTAATCCTCTATGAGAATGACTTTTTCTTACTATTTTATTCAATAAGAATTATAGTTTTAGCGATGTTTAATTTGGTACTATCTCTGAAACTTGTCAAATTTTTGCATTGTGTCATAGGATTGTTTACCTAATTAATTTGTTAATTCATTTTTGTTTCTCCTTTTGTTAATTTGAATTGTTTTTTTTTTCTTTTCTTTCAATTTTGTTTGTCTTTTTTTTGTGTGATATTTTGAGATCTTCCATCAATGGGCATTCACAAGTTTTGCCTAACAATACTTGGAGCAATTTTATGCCATTTAGATTCAATGACTTTGTAAAAAGATTTTCTAACCAAACTCATTCAAATTGGTCTCTTACTTTTTTCTTCTACAATAGATTGGATAATGAAACAAAAAGTTAGGCAGATAATGGAATTGTGGCAACTGGTGGTCATTTATTAAACAGAGCATATGAGAGTGCAATTCACTTATTGAATGATATGGCGGATTTTGATTAATATTGGTATTTGATCTTTCACTATAGGGTTGGAGTCATCAATACCAACTATATATCTTTCACTTTGAATTTATGAATGAATCTATCGAGCATCAAGAAGAAAAGATATTGAGCCTTGAAAAAATAATAGCTCAATTGGAGAATTCTATAGCGAGGACCAAGACTTAAGTCCACATCAACTTTGGGAGGGATCTTGATGAACTATTAGAGCATCTTAGGGGAACAATTTCAAAGTACAGCCTAGAGGATGGTGTGAAATCTTTCAAATTTTATGGTAACAATCAAATGGAGAAAAATATGGCATGGCTTGATGATAATGACTCAATCAACCAAAGTTAAGATAGCAATTCAAAGTACATAGAAGCTCCACAGGGAGTCGAGCCTCTAGAAGTGATAGAGCCTAAAATGGAAGAACAAGAACCATTTGAAGTTGTGTTAGCCCAATATATTGCTAAGTTGGGCACTAGTTTGATCAACACTAATTTCAATTTGATGAATTACATGATGTCCAGCCTACACCATGAGTGCTATGAGGTTCAAGTTACATGCATGGTTATAGATAGCCAAGTGGAGAGTGAAGAGCAATTAGAAGGGTTCCTACATGAAGAGGTGTGAAAAAAGGCATTGGTGGATGAATAAGGAAAAAAAAAGTCATTGATTTTAGCTTATTAATGGTAATAACACATATATCACTAATGGTTCTTGCTTTTTATTGACACAACCTTCACCATATTACACCATCTTTGAGCTAAAGTGTAAAATAGAGTCCTCTTCCAAGCTTATCATTTCAAGTTGTGTGTTGTTGGTTCGACATGTAGACTTCTTCTATATCTTGCCAAGCATGAAGGCATCAATAATGAAGATCTATATATGGTGTTTTATGACATCAAGAATGCCCGAATTGGACATCCAGGCGTTGGGAATTGGATGCCTAGACAACATTGTAGAAAAGTTCCATGTAGAACCTAGGGATAGGGCGCTTAGGTGCCAGCTTTTGGGTACCTAGGTGCCAGACACTGTTTAATGACTAAAAAAATCCTAAAATTAAATAACGTAATTTACATTCTTAATTCAAGGATTTTTCTAGAAATATCATGTTTGATTTTTTTGATTGAAGGATTTATGGAATTAATATATAAATTTCAAAATTCTATAGTAAATATTGAAGTTAAATTTATTAAATTTTTGTAATCAAATAATTTGGCGCCATGATTTAAGATGGAAGAAATTTCAATATGTAAATAACTTGATAATTCGATTTATAAGGATTTTAAGTGCAGTATGGTATTAGTAATGTACTAAGAGACACTCTAACACATTACAAGTACTTAATTGCCTATTATTTAAAATTAGAGTTACAAGTAGCATTTTCAATTAAAAACGCTATCCAAACTTGAGAATTGACAACGTCAAAGACCATATCATTTTCGTGACAAAGTGCAGAAAAAGTCAAGTTTAGGTTTTATTTAGTTTAGAAATAATTTTAAGATTAAAAAAAGGTCCAATTTTATTATGTGATTTATAATTAACATTAGAACTAATTAATTCAAAGGTTAGTATTGGATTGCATATAAACAATGGTAAAGAACTTGTCGAGAACCAAAAATCTCTTATCAGCTAGCTAGTCACCTCCAACCAGTATAATAATTATCTGGTTTTAGAAATCTCTTGAAGATAGTAAGGGGACAAGAAGGACAATGAAATGACCATTAAATTGACCTTAACTAGTACTTAATTTAATAGGTGTCCTTTGTCTCATGATGAGCTTTTTCTCCCCAATTCTTTCTTCATTTGTGGTGCCATACTTAGGGCTTTATTAACAAAAAATTTGATCTAAACAAGTGGTTTAGAGACCTAATAAACTATGGTTAAGAACTAAGATCAATTAGCGAATTGTCTATAAATAGGACCACTTATTTCATGAGTCTTTTTTTTTTGCATTTTTCTCAGATTTTCTACAGAGAAAACTGGTTCCTCCTTGTTTCTCTTCCTCTAAAATTTCACTTCTCCCACTCACAAAAATCTAACCAAAACCATGAAGAGAAGAAGGAGGTTTAAGAGGAGTTCCTCAAAGATTATCCTTGTGGGATATGATCTAATCCTTTATCTTTTTATCTTAAGATTTGTCTAGTTTACAATTTTTGGTGATGTTGGCATGTAAATAATGTTCTATTTATGATTTAATATGGTTTTACAAGTTCAATTCACTATTGTTTTAGTTTCTGGAAGATTAAGTATGAAAAAATTTAGGTTTAGGTTATGGCTTGGGCACAAAAAATTCCTACACACTTTAAGCTTACAAACGAACCATTTAGAGGTCAATTTTAAAGTTTTCTTCAATAGAAAACTTTAGATCTCCATGTTTTGTACAAATTCCTATACGTAAGGTTTTTTATAGTTCTGACTCTAAGATGGAGTTTTCGACCGCTTTCAAAAACTGCCCAAAAATTGTTTCAACATAGGTAGCCACTATTTTTAATAAAAATATGCCTCTTCATGGCTAAATCATGATTTTGGTAAAGCAGGAAGGTTTTAGATCTTGACGAGACAAAAAACTTTTGTGAAGAAAATTTTTTAAGATTTCGTCTCTAAAATAATGTTATAGGCAGATTTAGAAAACTATGCAGATTTTTGTTCCAAAACAGTATTGTTTTCTGTTTTGACAAAAATGGCTATCGAAAAGTTTGAATCACAATTTTTATAAAACACGAAAGTTTTAGATCTTGATGAGATGAAGAACATTTGTAAAGACTTTTTACGATTCTACCTCCAAAATAGGCTTTAAAATAGAATTATAAAAATAGTCAAAACTTTTTGTAGAAACTATAATTCGGTAAATTTTACAAAAATCACCAAAAATAGCTATGTTAAATACATAAAATGTAATTTTTAAAAGCATGAGAGTTCTAGATCTCATCAAAACAAGAAACTGTTGTAAAGAAAATTTTTAAGAATATTGTCTCTAACATACAATTATATGGTGACATTTGAAAACTAACAAAAAAGTATCGTTCGATACTAGTTTTAAAACAAAACCCCTATTTAGTGGTAAAATTACAATTTACGAGCAATAGAGGAATCGAAAAACTATAAAAGACTATAATTTATGGTTTTTAAAATTCAGACTCCATTTTAAGATATGATTTTTGATGCAAAAATTTTATAGTTATGAAAATGTATTTTCCTAAAAAGCTTCAATGATTTGTCAAATAGATTTTAGATCATAACAGCTTGACATGTTAGGCATGCAACATTACAATGGCAATTATGGGCCCAACACTTCATATCAAAGTTCTGGTAGTCTAGTGTTTAGAATATCGTGAGACAGTTCTAGACTTAATGGAGCCTATTAGGCTTATAAAGTTAAATATTGGTTAGATATAGGCTTAAGGGCCTAAAATTACTATTCATATTTAAATGAGCCTTTAAAAAATTAATTAATTAATTAATTATCAACTTTAACACGATTAAATAAAGACAAAATTAAATTAAGAGGATTATATTAAATTAATCCATGTAACAAATAGATGATTGTTCAATCCTTTAGAAGGGAAATGTATTCTAAGAAAGAATTTATTCCTTTTACGATTATGGTAAATTAAACACATAAGATAAGATAAGTTTATACTCTCATTGGTGTTTTCTACAAAACTTAAGCGTAGTGGACAGGAAACTTGACAAATTAGCAACCTTATTTATGGAGACTAGATAAGTAGCAATCTTGCCTGTAGTATAAATAGTTTCATAATAAAATATTTTATATAGTTTTAGGAAAATGATAGATCCATGTTTATGCCTTATGTTATAGCATGCGATGCCTTGTCATACTACATATTCATTAACATGTTTAGTGTGATATGTAAGAATAAGTTAAGTTTGTGTGACATACCAACCTCTCAATCTACAAAGAGGTTTATGTTTAGAAAAATAATAATTTAGATAATGGTATTGTGAGGAACCTTGCAAAACTCAACTTCTTGATGAATGTGTGCAACTAGTATAAACAATCTAGTCCATAAGATTAATAAGTCATGATCATGATAAAGCATAACCAACACATGCATATTTTACTATATGTTCTTTTTTAAATGTTTTGCGAGAGATAGTTCCTAATTGCTAAGTTAAAGCTTATTCAAATATGTTTATGTTGCAGTTAAGTAGCCTACAAATAATGTTTAATGGAAGGTGGCGCAACGACAGACGATCGATGGAGAAGGGGAATAGATACCTATTTTCACAATTATTTTTTTTGTTGATTATGATTTTTTTAATTAAGTATAAATAATACGGTTGAAATTATATGTGTATGTTTTGGAGACGAGATTATAGCTTTGCGATCTTATTACAATAACCTTAAAACTAATATGTTAAAACAATATGTTATAACTTTTGTTACAACAAATGTAAGAATAACTTACTTAAAGTTAATTAGTAAAGTTACTTACTTTAGCAATGTTTTAAAGATGTTCTTCAAAAGTACGTACTTATAATACATATAGATTTAAAAATACATCTAAGTAGTATAAGTAACGGTCACATAAGTAGGGTTGTTATATACTAGAAGATCCAAAACATAAAATTTTGTGCATCTAAGCACTAGAAATTCGAAGCCTAGGTACTTTCTTGAATTTTTGGTCCAAAAGAGCTCTGATTTTTCCTGTTATGACCCTAACTTTCGAAGCCTATAAACACAATATCTTAGGGAAAAACCAAGATTTACCAGTTTCTCTGCCTTAGGAAGGAAAAAAAAGAAAGAAAGAGAGATGAAGAAAAGGCTTAGATGGTGGCCCAAGCAGAATCAACAGAAGACTCTTCAACACCATAACTATCTTCTTATTCTTATTCTTCTTCTTCTTCTTCTTCTTCTTCCAACGTCTTTCTTTACTTTTTGTATGTTTTTAGTTTAGGTTTACTTTTGATCAAGGGTGATTCCAAAACCCTAGAATGGCTTGATAATTGATTGACAGAATTATACTCCAATTTTCTAATTGAAATTGTTTATGTTTCTATAATTATTATCTATGATTATGTTCTTGTTTTAGTTAGGTGTATATTTAAATAGGACTTGAGACTTATCTATTGCTAGATTATGAATTGTTGGTCTATAATTGTCTTGTTTTTTCTAACCAATAGAAGCAAATTGTATATTAATTATGGTCAAGTTTTTATATGATTGCATGTAGAACACAAAGTAAGATGAATAGACCAAACTTGTGCTTTTGTTTCTTAGATCAACCGATCTTTCTTATCTTAATGTTTCCATTAGGTTAAATCTAGAAAGGTTGTTTTTGATTATTTATCGAAAAGAGATTTAATAAAGAACTTGTTCTATTGAATAGCACGGTACAAAAAGACTAAGATAACAGAGGTTGTTATTATCAACAGTTGATAGTTTCAATAAAAAATTGGAGATAATTCTATGTTAATTTAATAGTTTTTGTCTAATGGTTGAGAATGATTGTTTGACTGATTTTATTATGATTGTTTACATCTTCATGAACTTTTGTTTTACAATCTTTTATTTCTTTATGTTTCTGTTAGTTTAGTAATTTATTCAATAATTAAAAGCCCCAACTTGTACCTAGTTTTAGAGTGTCTTAGGTTTTATAATCGACGACTAATTAATTAGAAATAATCTTTTGTGACAACACTTTTACTTAATAATGATCATATATTTTAGCGAGGTTTAATTTGTTATTCCCTTCAGAAGCTACCAAATTTTAAAGCTAGTGCTGAGGCGCCCTCTCCTCGGGTTCACTTTACTGTATTGGCACCCAGGTGCCAAATTTCTGGTACCTAGGTTTCTAGTTTGGTTATTTTAGCCTGATTCATCTCGTTTAGTGTCATGGCTTCAATTCTTCAAAGCCGTGGTTGAGTAAATTAGGTGGAATACTACTTTGTTTACTATCACTATTGTCACAAATCTAAAATCAGGGTTAGTGGCAAATTTATTAAGTTTTATGAAAGAGGGATTTTTATGGAAACAAATAGTTTTTCAAATAAAATTCACAATTTTATTTTTCAGTAGCTGACCCATAGTAACATGTCCACCTCTCATATTCGGATACAAATTTACATAATCATCATACAAGAGTGTTTTTCATGCATCACTCATTTACCGTAAAACATTTAGCATACTTTTTAATATAAAAAGTCCTAAATCTCAATCCAATTCCACTACAAATATATAAAATGTTCAAGCAAAAAAATAAAGATATGACAATCCCACCAAAAAGCACTACCCAAAAAACCATTCACAAGCACTTTATCACTCTAGCTATTTTGATGATCTAACTTGCATTGTCCACCGTTGGAGAGAGGGACATGGGGTTGGAGGTGAGCTAAGACCTAGTAAGAATACCAACTACTTGGTTTAAATCAACTAATGATTATTAAAAAAAATATAGTGCATAATCAAAACAAAAAGGATATGTATAATTTGCAAATTTCTAAGACAAGCAATTAAAATTAAACAAAATATATACATATGTATAGTGATATATATAAACAATCAAGTTAGTAACCATTTAATTCTTCTTGATATTAGGATCATGCTAACAAAATGTAACACTCATGTCATGGTTGTTAATAAGGAAAGAAAGAAAGAAAAGAGATTAAAAATATCTTTTGTGCTTCAAATGAGCATCCTGTGTCTGTCGTACGCCAATTGAGCACCCCGTGAGTAATGTAAATGTAATAGTCCTTGTGGAACTATCCAAATGGCCATAGTTTAGTCCAATGACACTGCATTGAGTCATATCAGTTTTCGGAATAGGGTTAGTTCAAGTCACTCTGAAAACTCTTAAATTATTAGTTCTGGCAAAAATTCGGCAACATAACAGCCTTTTTCCCAAAACCAAAAATTTCAACCTAGAAGAAAACAATACGCAGAATAGTTTTGGTATGCCATAACTGGAAACATACCACCCATAACATATCTATATATATTTATCTATCCATCAATCATATCAATCAATCATAAATAATCAAATTTAGAATTCTAATTATTCAATTCAACTCCATGACTATATAACCAAAATATATCATAAATTTCTCAAAAACTCATTCAGTTAATAATTTAAAAATAGTTGAGATTCCTACAGAAGTAGTCCGATGAGGTATGAAAGTGCTCTTATTTGTAAAATTGAAGTCGTTGAGCTAGAATTAGGAAACTTTGTTTGTTGAACTCATCCTTTGAATATTTCTCATAATTTCAATGTCCCAAATACATCCGGAGTGTTGGAAATAGGCTGATATACAGTTCATGGACTTGGGTAGACAGGTCAGCCGTTTGACTACATTGACCAAAGTTTGACCAATGTTGACCAAAGTTTGGCCAGTGAAGTGGTGGTGGAGATGGGTGCCAAAAGAAAAGCCCTCAACACTAGGATCACTATTTCAAAGTTGATTTCTTCAAATGACGCTCTACTTGTGGCAAATCACATAAAAACCAATGAGAGATATGGCGGCAACCTATAATTTTTTGGCAACGATTAGGCTAAAGAGTAGGTGGGTTTTACTGTTTTTGATGATGGGAACACGATGGTACAACTTGTCGGTGGAATGAAGGCTGGCGCCAAATCTGATGTGGAAGGTAGAGGAATTGCATCTTCCCTCTACGATTTTGAATGGCTAGCAATGAGTGCAATGGTGGTGCTTTGGCTCTTAGCACTTCAGATAGCGGTGCTTCAGTTTCTACAGCATTGTAGGCAGGCGGATGCTAGAGGGTGGCTCGCGGGAAGAGCAGTGTGGGTTAGGGGAAGAGGGTTTTGAGTGCAAAAAAGAAGAAAGAAAAGAAAAAAAGGAGAGGGAAAAGCGAGGAAAAATCTAATGTGGGGGAAGAATTTTGAGTTATTTATTTACATATTTATTTATTTATTAAGTATTAGAACCTCCTAAATTTAATTTCTTTCCCAAAATTATTCAAAACCTGAAAATGGATCCAAAATCTTAAAGTTCTTTTCAATAAAAACCAAGTGTATCACAATCTATGCAACTTAAGAAATTTTATCCTTGAAATTTTTAGGATCTATTTCAAGCTAGAGATCAAATAGGTGAGGGTACTCCCTATGCATCTCTGATTTGAACTCGCAAGTAACTTCTCCACATATATAGGTCAAACACTTGGAAAGGATAAAGCGTCAAACAATTATCGGATAACTAAAGATTCAAATCCTTATTATATTTGATGCCAAAATAACCACAATAAATGAACAAAACCTTAAGGATCAGTCTCCCATGAAAGTGTCATTTATGATGTTGAGTACCTATCACATCTTATCATTAGATCTTCCAATCAAGATACTTTAATGCATGTAAGTCTCTAGTTCATAGGCCTTAAATATCAATAAGTGAACAGTTCTTCTTGACTCCCAATTCAACATTTGATCCTTCACTCTCTCCAATTTAAGGATCTAAAACAAATATAAAAATAGGACTGATATGCACATATATGTGGAGCTCAAGACTCTTATGAATAATTCCTAGATTAAAAGGTTACCCTATACTAATACAAATGTAGTTTGTAAAACTTGTATTAATCAATTAGGACTAAACCCATCATCTAAAATTTTAATTATCATGATGTGATGACAAAAATAATTTCCAAGTAATTAATCAAAATATTTAAAACCAAAGTGCCAAGGTTCAAATGACATAAAAATAGGCTCGAGGTTATATACCATGAAAGTTCTCAAAAAAAATAACCACAACAAACAAAATTGTAGACAAGCAATTTGAACTCAATTATATTTGAAGTTTCTCCAATTTCCAACCCATAGCCATAATAAGGATCAAAGAACTCACCCTTTCATGTCTAAAAGGAATATATGAAAAGCCGTCAAGTGTCAAGTAACCTAAACAAACACCCTTTTAGCACTTTATAGCACTCTAAGAGATCCAAGTCACATGTACCAATCACGAACCACGAAGTCATATCTAACCTTGTAAAATTAGCAAAATACCTATTCCTTTCTTCTTCCAACTTTTTGATCTTCCCATTCATTACCTATAGGCCTTTCTTCCCCTAATTCTTTACATTCTACCAATGAAAAATTTATGATAATTTGCAATGAGTTGCATTGATTTACAGATCAAGGACTTGGAATCAATACCAAACAACCATCAACTAAATGTTACATAGCATTTTTCTATCTTTTTCCTAAAAAACGCTAGAAATTTTTACTAATTATAGCAATCTTAAGTAGGAGGAATGATTTATTTTCTAACTAAACAGAACATCAATTTGCTCATAAATCGTACTAAAACAAAAGTTAAAAGCAATAAATCAAGTCTTAGACTTATAATAATAAGTCCTCAACCTAACTATCAAATGGTATTGAACTAACATGATCATCACCACTAACAGTGTTAAACAAGAATAGGGAGTTAAATTCATTTGTCCAAAGCCTTTTTTAGCCTACAATTTAAAACATACCGTGATAGGCCTATCTTTCTAAATGATCTAAACTGTAGAGCAAGTCTTACTATAACATAGATAAGTAAGTTGAATGCCCTAGAGTTTGGTATTTTCAGAAGAAATAATCACAACTACTTAATTTGTAAAGAACTTAATATGTTTGTACATATTTCTTCAGACACAACCTAAAATCTACAATAAAAACCATGATGTAAAGCTTAGTATGTTCCAGTCAAAATTTACTAAAGGCTATAAAAAATGCATTAAAATTCTAATTATTGTAACCTCATTTTGAAGTTTAGGATTTTTTATATTTGAAGAACATTATTTTTATCATAGGATAATTGTCAAGAAGTGTTTCTAAACTCTATTTAGGGATCTTAAAATATGCATGTCCAAGTGACATTTCCACGCTTGCTTATTACCACTCAGCAATGTATTCACTACGTGAAGCTAAGATCTTTAGATAATTAAATAAATATCTACAACAAAATTTGGATTCACTTTGAGGTGAATGCTAGTTTATGTGGCCAAACTTATTATCCCAATTGATAGTCCTTGGTTCTATATCACCACACTAATTCGACATAATTGTTAAATTCATATGATCCAAGTTCCAATCTATTTCAATAACCAACCAAGATCATTCATTCTATATTATTATCGTCCCTCTCCATTCTTAAGATGAAAAAAATATCACTTTACACTTCATTTTATTTTCCTATAGTACATAATGCTTTAACCCATGACTCCACCGCAAAATCTATCCTCGATGCCTCTACAAGCTTATACTAGGAAGCCTCCAAAACTATACAATTAAAAACCAAACAAGCCAACTAAGTCATCCCATTAAATATTTTGAAAGACTATTACCGTCACTAATCCAAGGAGAGTGACTTATCTAACCATCTAAAAAAATATTCTTTATTAGACAAACACTTTTGTCATCCAATAATTCTGTCTTAATATCAAGATTGTAATGCATTAGTTAAGTAGGATTTGTCTCACTCCTCCCAAATTTCCATATAAGCATATAACATTTAAAACTAAAACTGTTCAAGAAATTAATCAATTCTTTTACATAGAATAGAACTTTAACTATCTACAAATCACCTCATGATTGACTTTTAATACGTATTTGACCAAAACTTTACACCGTGCCTAGGAATCAAATCAAAATCATCCTATATCACATTGACATAATATTTCTATTAACAAGCTAATAAAATTGAATAAAAAAAAGTTAATTTTATGTAACATAAGCTTTAACCTCAATCTACTTGCTAAGACCATTTGCCTCTATAAATCCAATAAATGGTAGCATTATCCTCCTCATTATATTTCTATTCTTAGCCTCCTAAGATGCCTTCCAAACCAAAAGAGTGGTCAAGAGACATATTAACAAACTTAAACCTCACAAATAAGACATTATCAAAATAAAAATTAATCAAAACCCATTTTCATGATCCAATCTAACTAATATCTCTATAATCCCATAAATATTACAGTCATTATCTAACGTAAAATCATGTTCATATCAAAATACCATGAGATGAAAACCTCTTGAGAAAACCCCAAATACAGTTATATTGGACAAAACATTGTGCAAGGTTTACTAATCCAACTAAACAAGCTTTATATACCAAAATTAATATAGGCCTTGTTCAAACCTCGAAATTAGACATCACGACATAGACACATATGTATATCCCAATATTCTAACCAAAAAAATAAATAAATACAAATATCTTAAGATTTTTAATTCCATACTACCAGAAAAATAATATAACCAGGGGTTTTCATCTCAATTAGATGTTTCCTACCAAATCCACAGGCCTATGAATTTTGTCCCTAGGACCATAAGTTCTAAATTCCATCACCTAATCCAAAAGAATCTAAAACTATCCCATTCCTTTCTCGTGTAGGGTAAAAGAGCATATGCATACATCAAAACTATAATAAACAAATAAAGAGCGAAAAGTTCACTTAATGGAACATATCTAAATTTTATTGACATACGAAATAATTAAATCTTAGATCTTTGGTAACATCGAACTTAAGAAAGCAACTCCTCTATTTTAAATCTCAAAATAACTATTCTCACCCTCAACAAAAGATGGTTTTTAGCCGCCCATAAAACTAAATAAGTTCATGTCAATATGATATTAAAGGATAACAATATGGTCAATCAAGAATCCAAAATTTAAATAAGTGAATGAAGTCTAGACCTCCAATCTTAATATCTAACTCTTAGCTATGAACTCCTTGATTATACATAAAAGTCCAAGTAAACTAGAATAATAAATCGGATAAGATTGAAAAGACAATGATTACACCTCTACTAGCAGTTGTTATAAGCTAATGGAAGGCTCAAAAGACAACTAGATACCAAATAACAAAAGCTAAGATCTTTTTCTTTTATATTCTTTCTCGTCTAGATGGAAACCTAGCAATTTATATTAAAAAAGCTAAATGTGCTAGAAAAATGAGGATGCATGATAGTTTTAGAAATGTATAAAACAATTTAGTTCAACAGGTGGCATAATTCGCATTTGTAGCCTTTGATACCCTTTTTGTCATAACCTCAAATCAGGGCTAGTGGCAAATTTAATGCTTTATGAACGCAAGGTTTTTATGAAAATAAATAATTTTCAAATGAAATTTGCAATTTTCCTTTCCAATAGCTAACCAATAGTATTGTGTCTACCTGTAATATTCGGATATAAATTTATATAATCATCCTAAAAAGTGTTTTTCATGCATTACTATACCAAACAATATTTAGTATATTTTTAATGCCAAAGTTCCTAAATCTCAATCCTATTCCATTGCAAACATACAAAATGTTCAAGGAGATAAATTAAAATATGACTATTCTTCCAAAAAGCACTACCAAAGAAACCATTCATGAGCTCCTCATCACTCTAGCTACTCTAACGATCTAACTCATACTGTACATCACCTGAAGAAAAGGGGGGTGAGCTAAAGCTAGTAGGAATATTGATTACTTGAATTACATCAACTAATGATTATTAAAAAGACAATGCATAATCAAGAGAAAAGGAATGTATATAATTTGCAAAATTTCTAAAATAATCTACAAAAATTTAATAATTAAACATTTAAATAAAACATATACATCATATATATATGCAGTGATATAAATAAACAATCAAGTTAGTAACCACTAAATTCTGCTTAATGTTAGGATCGCACCAATAACAACGTAATGCTCATGTCATGATTTTTGGTGGAGGAAAGGAAGAAAGAAAAGAAATTAGAAATATTCGTTGCGCTCAAAATGAGCACCCCATCTTTTTTGTGTCTTAAATGAGCACTCGTGAGTAATATAAATGTAATAGTCCTTGAGAAATTAGCCAAATGGTCATAGTTTAGTCCAACGGCATTGTGTAAGGTCATATCAGTCTATGGAATAATGTTAGTTAAAGTCACTCTTAAAACTCTAAAATTATCATTTTAATTAATACTTAGGTTACTTCTGGTGAAATTTTGGAGCATTATGACTGTTTTTCCAAAAACCAAAGATATCAACCTGTAAGAAAATAATAAACAGAATAGTTTAGCATGCCATAACTATAAGACATACCACCTAGAGCATATATATATATCTCCATAAATCATATCAATAGATCATGAACAATCAAATTTAGAATTCTAATTATTCAATTTAATTCGCATGATCACCTTTTTGAAAAATTCATTTAGTTAAGAATTTAAAAATTTTGAGTTGTCGAGATTCCCACCAAAGTAGTCTGATGAGGTATGAAAGCATTCTGGTTTGCAAAATTGAAGTCGTTGAGCATAAATTTGGAAACTCTCATTGTCGAAGTCATCCTTCAAAATTTTGTATCACAATTGCAATGTTGCAAATTCATCCAGAGCTGGTGAGATAGGCAAGCATGCAGTTTCTTGGACTTGGGTGGATGGATTGACCATTTGACTAGCATTGATCGAGATTTGGTCGATTTTGACCAAAGTTTGACCAATGAAGTGGTAGAAGAGATGGGTGCCAGAATGAAGTCCTCGATGCAAGGATCACTTTGTCAAATTTGATTTCTTCAAATGATGCTCGACTTGTCAAAAATCGCATAAATTTGGTGATAGATAGTGGCTGAAGCTTGGAATATTCCAGTTGTGATTGGCTAAAGTGTAGGTAGGTTTTACTCCTCTTAATGAGGAGAACATGATGGTATAGCTTGTTGGTGAGATGGGGGCCAAACAATTGCAGAATCTGCCAGGGAAACTAGAGAAATCGTGTATTCCCTCAACGATTCCTGAAGTCTGGCAAGGAGAAGGGCGTCACTTCGGTTCTGTCACTTCGTATAGTGATGTTTTAGATTCCCTGACACGTGCAGGTGGGCGAAGGCCAGAGGTTGGCCAACAGGTGTGGGTTTGAGCGTGAAAAAGAAAAAAGAAAACAAAAGAAAAAGAGGGGGGAGAGTGAAGAAAAATATGATGTAGGGGAAGAATTTTGAGTTATTTTATTTACCCATTTATTTATTTACTAAACTTTAGAAACTTTTAGATTTGATTTCTTTTCTAAAATTATTCAAAACCTTAAATGGCCCCAAATCTATCTCTTTCAATTAAAAAAAAGGGTTTTACAACTATTATGTTCCACTACTTATTTTTCTTTTTTTGATTTATGAAATTTCTTCTAACCAAAAAGACCAAAATACCCTTAGATAATACTTGTTTATATAATTTAACCTAAAATACTTATGATTAATTATGTTTTTACACTCTTTAGAAATGGTATGTTTCATACGTACTCATAAAAGTGGTAAGATTGAAATTCAATGCCAATAAAGTGGTAAGTCTTAAATTGAGCCAGCCATGGCACCCAAAATTTTTCAAATCATGGTTTTTTACTCTAAAACATTTTTTAGCATCCAAACACCTATAAAACACAAAACAATAATAAAAACACAAAAAATCCAAAGAATAACAAAGAAAACAAAAAGAAATTAATAGAATAATATATGAGAAATTAAGCACCTGTCAACTATAGACCACCTTTTTCTATTCTTTATTGCAATTCTGCCATTCTTTTTTTTTTCCACACAAATTAATTAAGGATTTGCAGAGATTTTTTATTTTTATTTTTTTAGTTATTATAGAATTGTCGTTAAAGACTTTGCATCTTCTTCGATTGCATGGTAAAGTCTTTCTTTTTGTAAGAAATATTTTTTTTTTCTTTTTCATCTTTCTTTAGGTAGCATCGATTCTTTCTCAAGTTCTCGATTCCCAAACGTTTATTGCTTTATTTAAAAAAAAAAATTTACTCCTCAACTTTCATATATATATATATATATATTATGACTTTTTTTTTTTAAAAAGAAAAATATTTTGTATAAAATTTACATTACAAATAATGCATACACAATATATCAAATTTAAGGCATCGAAAGTTCATGCAATGGAAGGAAAATGCCATAATCATAGTTGGAGAAAAACATGGAGATGGAGTTAAATTTACGGTAGAGAATAGGACCTAAAGTTAGGTGGTTTCTTGAAGTCTCTAAGAAAAAGCTGATGTGTAAAGCAATAAAAGCATCGGACAAGTAAGTATATGAAGACCAAATAGTAGGGAAATTTATTCTCCTGTAGGTCTTTTTTTCCCCTTTACCATGTAGATAAAGGAGATAAGAAGTATTCAAGGGCTCCAAATGTAATAAAGAGTAAAAAAGGGGTCTACATTTATTTATTTATTTTATAAAGAAAATGGGATAATTTGTGACAAGAGTAGAATGCAATCCTACCATTTCTCGAATAGTTAAAAAATGCGAAAAAGTAAAAAACACAAAAAAACAGCGATTCAATATTAATGTGAGAGTTACATATGGTGTTTGGGGAATACACTATCACAAAGAGAATTACAAAAATACTTAAAAGCGTAAATGCCAAAAGATAGACATATGCTTTTCTAGTTAATAGTGGTTTCCTAGTTATAGTATGTTCGAATGAACAAATAAGCGAATAAATCACCTTGAATTATCTTTGTTTTCCTTGATTCAGTGAGTTTTGGTGATATCCCTGTATTTATTTATTTTTTGCTAATCTCCTATTATTTTTATGTGAATCAAGTTCTTGAAGCTTTTACTAGATATTCACGCGAGCATTGACATATTAATTACGTGTCCGCCTCATCCATTATTTACAATGATTATGATTTGACAGATGTTGATCTCATATAGATTGATCGATTTCACATTATTGTTTACTTCTCTCTAGAAAACTGCTTTAAAAGAATTATTATTTATCAAATCTCTTTCAATGTATGTACATATATATACACACGCATATATATATATATATGTATCTATATATGTATTTTCCTTGCTGTGCGCAAATTCGTAATTGGCGGACTCATCATAATTTGCCATTAACTATAATTATTTGCGGAATTATCATTCTTAGATTCTCCTATTCCTCTTATCAAAATGTTCATATTCAATATTATTACACCCTTTAGATTCATGGGATTTGAGCCGTGACTTATAAAACATTCTTTTACAAGACAGAATTCCCAATCTAATAAATATACTACTTACGTGGCTGAGATCCCCTATTATATAACTAATCGGATATTAACTCATGAGTCGTACAAGAGTGCCCTTAGTTGTATATTTTGATCTTAATCATCACAGGACCAATTGTGAATGGAATCTGTTCGAGAGTCGCTTTCATGGCCAATGTCTATTGGATTAACTTCGATTTTTCATTAATGGCTTCGCAAGCATGCCAACCTAGTGGGGTCAACATTAAAATTTGGCACAATTGTTAATTTAGGCTTGTACACACCTTGTCTAGGCGGACAGGAATTTTTTTTCTTTTGTTTGTTTTTCTTCTTGTTTTGGTTGTTTTGTCATCATCTTTTGTTTTATGTGTACGTTACATATGAATTATGAAGGTTTTTAATATTTCTAGACTAATTTATTTATTTATTTATTTGCCTTTTAATGCAATTGCAGAAGGCAGGGGAAATTGTTTGTTTTGAGAAAACAAATTAGACGTTATTATAGCCAGGAAATTTTGCAAATTGCAAGAAAATGATGTCTTTGAAACTTATAGCTTTCACAATTTGTTACTTTGAAGGGTTATAATATCTAACCAAATAGGATTCATGCTATTGAGGAAATATCTTTCCCCATCAAATGAGCCTGAAAAGCTAGGCAAACTCAAAAGCATGAGCACTATCTTTAATTTATAGACCAACGTCCCTTGAAGCGTCAGAGCTAATTCATAGGATACTTGTCAACTTCTTTCTTTGGGACTCCTATAAATTCCTCACGAGTTTATCTTTCTATGAAAGAATTAGAGTCGTGGTAGTATTCAAAATGCTGTTTTCTAAGAGAATTACTGGCGTCTTTCAAATATCATTATTTCTAGTTTTGATCTTCATGTGCCTGGATTGCCAAGCCGACTCAACTCATAAGACGTACAATTTTGTCGTACGTTCTCCAGAATATGTTATTGATTCTAAATACGATACGAATTGCATGAACTTCGATATTTGCCATCTTTTCAGTGATGAAACTCAATAGTTTAGTTCAAGAAAAAATTTATCTTATAGTTGGACCCCCTCTTTTATTCGCTGAAAAAAATTTATACTAACGTACTTGTATTTAGGAAAACATGACTTATCTTTTCTCAGGTTGAAGAAGCTCGATACAAAAGACTATGTAGCACCAAGAAAATATTGACGGTAAACAGGAAGTTTCCAGGACCAACTTTACGGGTTCATCGAGGGGATACAATCTTTGTGAAGGTTCATAACAAAGGCAGATACAATATCACCCTTCATTGGTATAAATGCAAAATTCTTATTTTTTATTTTTTATTTTAAATTAGACATATTATATTTTCTATGTATTAATCTAAAATAGTTACAAAGATATATTATATATAATCTAAGTAATGGGGGCAGGCATGGAGTACATCAGCCAAGAAATCCATGGTCGGATGGACCAGAATACATCACACAATGCCCAATCCAACCAGGAGGGAAATTCAAGCAAAAGATCATTTTTTCCAAAGAGGAAGGAACATTATGGTGGCATGCTCATAGTGACTGGTTAAGAGCCACAGTTCATGGAGCTATTATTGTTTATCCCAAACATGGAACAAGCTATCCTTTCTCCAAACCTCACAAAGAGGTTCCTATAATATTCGGTTTGTATTTTAATCTACCATGCTATATAAAGTATATGAATTATGTTATTCACCAAAAAAATAAAAAATAAAAAATTGAGCTTTCAAATTTATGGAGTTCAAAAGGTTATTGTGTAAAAAATATTAAAAACACGTACACACGCGCACACATATACCTATCACCAAAAGTGAAAATGAAAGAATAGAAAAAGACACGAATGAAGAGTTCAATAAACTATAGTACGGAAAGTTTATAAATTTTGTCTATTATAAGAACACAATTTCATAGGAGCCTTTATAGGAAAATAACATTTGTTTTTTATGTCTTCTCTTTTGTATTATTTTAAAAAAACGCCAGTTCCGAATCTAAAATACAAAAATGATCCCAAACCTAGCCCTAAAACAAACCATCTTTCTCCCTTGCTCTTCTATTTCTATCACCACCTACTCCGAGGACACTCTTCTCTCCACCCATCGACTAACTTCGCTCCTCTGTGGCGATGATTTCAACCGATAGACGATGCAACTGTCTCCACCGCGCTGACTATCTTCACCGTGACAATGTTATATCTCCATCGACTGGCGATCTACTAGATGCAACATTGAGGGGAGATCTCCCACTTTGTAGTGGTGAGTGAGGTACAGATATTCTAGCTGCATGGGGCACCATGTGGTAAGTCCAGTCATTAGGACGAGTTTCAGCCACTTGCTGCTGCGAAGAGATCTCCCTGCTTTAGGTTCTCTACCTCGTTGTCATTGTGATTTCCCCTACTGCCTGTTGGAATTTGAATTTTCGTTAGTTTGCATGAAAATTTTGGTTCTCTTTATATGATATGACTTTGTAGTTTAAACATATTAATTAATCAAATGAATCTAATTCTAATCTTGTAGTTTAGAACAAAGTAAGTCAGCCCTTAAGATAAAAAAAAAGTAAATCAGCAATTTTGTTAATAAAGTGTAATTAACTGACAGTCTAATGGATAACAAACTAGTTAAGTCAAAACTAAACCAATGATTTAAAAAGTAATTAAACTAGTTTAAAGATAATATCGTAGAATTTACAATTCTTGAAAGGCCTGTATTTGCTTAAAAAAAGATTTAAAGAAATAACTTCGTCTCAAATAGTGCAGTGCAGAGTACTAATTAACCAAGTAATAGGGTGTTTGAAATGGTGGTGGGAACCGTTGATTAGAACTGTTTTTACTGTAGCATGTGAGAGCTTTACATTGTAGCAACTTTTTTTTTTTTAATTGTAGCATGTGAGAGCTTTACACTGTTTATAACTTAGATAGTGGTTAAAACCACTCTTCCCAAACAGCATGTAAATTAGTTGTCATGCTATTAGTGCAGCCGATAGACTTTTGTAACATGCTGGTGAAATGTCTTGTTGATAATTCCAACAGTTTTACCTAAAAAAGTCCAAGGAGTTAAATGTCACCACAAATTGTACGTAGTGAAATAAGCTATTATGTTGTTAATATCTAGTATTATATGTTGACAGATAATAAAGCAACTTTAAATTTGTTAATCAACTTTTGGAATCTTATTGTTATTATTTTTTTAATATGATGCGGAACCAAATGAAACCTTACTTAAAGTGCCAACCCACCCTAATCTTAGGCATTTTCAAAATTGTAAGTTGTACCATGCGTTACTAAGCGTGGACCAGAATAATTTTCTCAAAAGCTGTTGATGTTCACATTTGGTTTTTATAAGAAAAGTATCTAGAGTGGTCTCCAATACCACAATGGGTTTTATTTTTTAATTCCAATTTGCAAGAACCAAGTCTTATTAAAGGGTGCTATCAGACATAATTGGTGCCCTCGCTTTTTTTTCAATAAACGTCATGTATACTAGTATTTTTTACTCCTAATTACGAATTGTTGAAAATATAGGAGAGTGGTGGAAGAAAGATGTAAACGAGGTACTGGAGGACTTTGTTAGGAGTGGGGGACAGCCCAATACTTCTGATGCTTTAACCATAAATGGTCAGCCTGGAGATCTATATCAATGTTCAAAAGCAGGTACTACATATAGCTACTTATAAAACACTTTATAAAGTTATAATCATTAATTTAAATATAGAAACTATCTAATATATGATTCAGGTTATTCTTAAAGAAATTATGAAATCGTTTTTTCCTTTTGTATATATAGCATATATAATTGAGTAGGAGTAAAACGCTATCCTAAGTTATCAGATCTTAATCAAGTCTTGCTGAATTACTATACTTGTAAATAAAAATTACACTACAGATGGAATCAAAAATAAAATATAAACTTTCAAGAATATCTTAGAAATAACAAAATCACGCACTATTTATAATAATGATTTTCACTTATATTTTCGTTGTACAAAATAACAAATATAGTACTTGTTTTTATGTCTCACTCACTTTTTTACGCGAGCTAAGAGTTCAGACTATAAACTCAGTGTTTTTTTTTTTTTTTGTTAATCACAAAATTGATTTCATATATGGAAATATCCATAAACCCATCTTTTGCTTCAACATGTATTATTGCAGGGACATTCAAACTTCATGTGGATCAAACCAAAACGTATCTGCTCAGAATTGTGAATGCGGCGCTTAACACCATTTTCTTTTTCTCCGTCGCAAAACATAACCTGACCGTCGTCGGATTGGATGGTAGCTACACGAAGCCGTTGAGAACGGATTACATCATAATATCTCCTGGACAAACAATGGACGCCTTGTTGATCGCCAACCAAAATTGTTACAGTCGCTACTACATGGCGGCTGCAGCTTATTCAAGTGGTAACAACGTCTCTTTTAACAACAGCACAACGACAGCCATCCTGCAATACAAAAGAAACGACGTCGTTGCATCTCAATCAAGAACTTCTCCAATATTATTACCTTACCTTCCTAATCATAACAACACAAAATTAGCCTTCAACTTCATCACTAGGCTTAGGAGCCTTGCTGATAAAGACCATCCAATAAACGTGCCATTAGAAATAAAAAATAGAATAATTTCCACTCTTTCTATAAACACACTCCCTTGCCCAAAGAATAGGTCATGTGAAGGACCAAATGGTACTCGTTTGGCCGCAAGCATGAACAATATAAGCTTTGTGCAACCATCGGTAAGCATTTTAGATGCTCACTATTATCAAATCAAAGGGGTTTTCCAAAAGAACTTTCCTAGATTTCCACCACTTTGGTTTGATTTTACATCCGAGAATTTGCCTCTGAAACTGGAATTACCGAAGCGAGGGACTAAGGTTAAGGTTTTAAATTATGGGTCGACGGTGGAAATCGTTTTCCAAGGAACAAATTTGGTTGCGGGCACTGATCATCCCATTCATCTCCATGGTTTCAGTTTTTATGTCGTTGGATACGGGTTTGGTAATTTTCACGAGGAAAGGGACAAATTCAGTTATAATCTAGTTGATCCTCCTTTGTTGAACACTGTGACAGTGCCAAAAAATGGCTGGGCCACCGTAAGATTCACTGCCACTAATCCAGGTATTAATTTTAGCTCCATATATATATATATTATATAGCTCCTTTAACATTAATTTTTTTTTTTTTGGTTTTTATAAGGAAAAAAACATTACAGCGGTGTAATGCATGGAAAATAATTTAAGCAACAATTGGGCTTTGTCAATTCGGTTGATTTTTTTTCCAAAAAAAAAAAAATCCCGGTGTTCAATATATTTGGGAAATTAATTTGTGCATGTTCCAGCTACTATATTGGTATTTTGATCTAATTTGAATTCAAAAAATTGACGATTAGCTACTTTAATTTAACTAATTGGAGTTATTAATAGATACTTTAATTTAACCAATTGGAGTTATTAATACATAAACTAAATTTCCTTAAAAAAAAAATACATATACCAGATTACTAAACTTCTCCCCTCAAAAAAAAATAAAAATAAAAAACCCTAAACTTCTTGTCCAAAATTTTGAAGTCAAGAACACGTACGGATAGCAAATTAATAATTTTTTTTTTTTAAATTCTATTTCTTTTAGGCGTATGGTTTCTACACTGTCATCTGGAGCGTCATCTTACATGGGGAATGGAAACTGTGTTCATTGTCAAGAACGGAAAGAAGGATCCTAAAGCAAAGTTGCTACCTCGTCCGTCAGACATGCCACCATGTTAAAATTTAATTTTGTGTTATTGTTATTATTATTTTTACAAAGGGGGGCGGGGGGGCGCTATGTTCTAGCACGATCAATTAACGATCACATCTAAGCCAGTAAAATAGCTGATACCTCTACGGTATAGCCCTTTTATATATTGTCAGTAGATAAAAAGTGAGGTGGGTAAAATAATTTCCCATGCAAGAATATTAATGTTAAACTTATTGGCCTTATATGAAATTAATTATGGTGCTAGACGCATTTGATATTGTATTTTGAAGTATACATGAAATATATTGTTGGATAGCATCGGCAAATCATCAGACATAAAATTAATAAAGCATGAACTCTGATTGAAGCTTCTAAGACAAAAGATTCACACTCAATAGACAGAAGATGACTCGTGAAAACCCTTGTGACAAAACCCAAAGGATAAAATACATCCATAAAAAAAGAGTGCATGATCTCCCAAATTATAGATGTCACAATAGGCCGGGCTTAGTGCGTTAGCACATGCACAACATGCTAAAAAGTAAGTATATGGAATGAGATGACTCAATTATTAAATGGCTTAATCTAACATGTTTATTAAATGGGTCGAGCTTGATGCGACTTTCAGGCACGAAGCATGCTAAAGGCACGGCATGCTAAAAGTACAATACAGGCATGAGCACGGGCATGGACAGAGACATGATAAGCTGCACAACAATTGCACAACATTATTGCACTTTTATTATATATTCCTATCAATTTTTCTATGAAAGGTATAATATAGTATTTCTTTTCAAAACAAGTTCTTGTCTCATTTCAATTTTTCTGTATTTTACTTTATTATAAATTATATTTTTAACTATATTTGATACTTATGTTTATTGTTTATCTATACTTTTGTTATTCAGTACAATTAAAGCACGAGAATGTTAAGAGCGTGGCAATAGGCCATTGGCTGGACTTAAAACTATAATTAAAAAACAAGCACAACTTGTAAATAAATGTACTGTCTAGGCGTGACATGAAGTATATTTAGGCTTGATTTAAAAGGGCATGACCAGCACGCTTGACATCTCTATCCCAAATCAACAAATGAATGTTGTATCTTGAAAAATTTAGGGACGACAATTGTCGTCGCTAAAACTAAAATAGTTATAGCTAATGATAATGTCGTCGCTAATAAGTGGTGGCTAAAGACATTTAACGATGACATTTTATCGTCCCTAAAATTAGTGATGACTTTGTTATCGTTGATTAAGAACAAAATTTGAAATTTTTCAAAATTGTTCTAAATTTAGCGACAATATTTGTTGCAGCTGTATACTTTCAGCTACTATAAATTTAGATTCAGCGACAACAAATGTCGTCGTTGAATATATTTAAAGGCAATAATATATCGTCATTGTTCTTATTCAGAGACGACAATTGTTGTCACTGAAAAATTACATCGATGATCATTATCGTTGCTGAAATTACTCTAAAAAAGAGTTTAAAACAAATTTTTGAAGTAGTCAAAACTTTTTACAGAAAACTGTTTAATTTGCTAAAGTTATACAACACTAAATCCAGATATGTTAAAAAACAAAAAATGCGATTTAAAAAAATACTAAAGTTCTAGATCTCATCGAGATGAGAAGCTTTTATGAAGAAAATTTTTAAGAATACTATCTCTAATGTATAATTATATAATTTTTATAGGTACAATAAAGTGCCTCTATAGTATTAGTTTTAAATAAAAATGTCTATTTAGTGGCAAAATTATATTTGATGACTAACAGAGAAATTGTAGAGCTTGAAAAACTATATAAATCTATAGCTCACTATTTTCTCAAATTCAGACTCTATTTTAAAATATGATTTTTGACATGAAATTTTGATGTATGAAATACAAATTTTCTTAACAATGTCATCTGTTTTTCAAACAAATTTTAAAACAAAACTTGTAGAAATTTGTAATGTTAGCCAGTAACATTATGATTCTAATTGCGTACCCAACACCTGTACAAGTTTAAAAGCTCTTTCTTAGACCAAAGTCCCCTTGTTTTAGTGTTTATACTACCATAGAATGCTTATGAATTTAGTGGGCCATATTGGGCTTGTTCAAATAAATAGTAATTACATATGGCTTTATAAGCCCTATATCATTATTCATATTCTAATAGACCTTTTATACACTTGTGAGCACAACATGGATAATATAATTTTATTTACATCTAGTTAATGAGATGAGATAATTTAATAATTACTTATTGATTAAGCAATTATGAACTCTAGCATGAGCAATTTAAGGCAATTGAGAAAAATTAATTAAGTATAAATTTTAAGTTATAAGGATTAGAGTAATTGATCCTGATAACAACTAAAATGATTGTTTAATTCTTTATCAAGGAAAATATATTTTAAGAAAAGATTTATGATTGTGCTAGATTAAATAGCATAAAATAAGTTAAGCTTATATTGTTATGGGGTTTTTTTCACCGAAGTTAAGTATAACAAATAAGAACTCAGAAAGTTTGCAGATCCTATTTTTGAAAATCAAATAAGTAGGAATCTTGTCTATAGTATGAATAGTTTCTAAAATAATTTTTTTTTTTAGTATGTGATGCTATGTAGTAATATATCATACTACATGCTCACTAATAATTAGTTCAGTGTAACTTATAAAAAAAAGATAAGTTTGGATATCGTACTAAGTGATAAGTGCTTAATTTCACATGTTTTTCATATCATTAGTCCTTATGTTTTCTTTGTTAGTTTCTTGATTTTCTTGTATTTTTGTGTGTGTTTTGTGTTTTGTAGGTGTTTTGAGGCTTTGGAACTAAAAGAGGGTGAAAACTTGGATTTAGGGGCATTACAAAGTTTATTCGGTACTTTCGAATCCGTGCTAGGTGCCACAACACAAAGAATGGGCATTGCAGTTTCCAAATTGGTAGATTTCAAGCCAAAAACCCAAGGCTTGGGCATTGTAGCATCATACTTAGTTGCCACAGTGCTCATGTGGCTATCAGAGGCACATTGTGGTGCCAAACTTTGGGCATCATAGTGCCAGGTGGAATGAAAGCAATGTTCAACAAATTTCTAGCAGGTTGCAATGTGAAATTTGAAGCTACAACATTTGTGAATGTGTTTGAACCTGATATTTGGTCTAAATAAGCTTGAAACTTTCCCATTTCATCCCAACATTGCAAACCTATAAATACATCTTTTAGGGTTCAGTTGGGGGAGGGGGTTACTTTTGAATGATTTTTGGGGACTTTTTGGGAGATCTTTTGACAAGCTTTTAAAGGAAAAATAAGTCAATAAGAAGACCTAGTAGAGGAGAAGAAGATAACGAAGTTGAGAGACAGAGGTGTTCATCATCTTCAACACTAGTTTTTCTTCTCTTTATTTTTCATGGTTAAGAAAATTACTTGGGTTTTATATTATTTAATCATGAACTAATTTTGCTTTTCTAGAGACCAGATGTAGCCTATGTTAGATTCTATGTCTTTTGTTATTTGATTACTTTTAATATATATATATTTATGGTTTCTTTATATTATCCCGTTCTTAACGCTTCTGATTTACTGGCCTTAAATTATTTTTAATATCCAACTTATCTATAGAGTTTGAGAGGCCTATAATTCCTTTATATCTATTTAAAAGAACCATAAAACTTAATGAATTTTCAAATAATATGATTTTTAAAGAGCAGTTTTCAGAAATATTTTCACTTAATACTCAGGAAAGGGAGTTGAATAAATCTTGGCTAGTAAATTGATTTTTGATATCTTTAGTGTTTTATAAAAATTAGGAACATTAATTAGAAATAAATTGATAATAAAAAGACATAGTTGATGGTTAGGAGATATCAAAAGCTCTAGAGGTTTACACCATTGATTGTCTTACCACTAGAGTCTTAGTTTTTTGTTTAATTTTAGAAAAGTTTTATTTTTAACTTTATAGTTTCATATTGTTTAATTTTCTATATAAAACTATGATTATTTGAATTACAGTATTTAGTAAGAATTTGATAAGAGTGCCTAAGGATGACAACCCTTCTCACAAATCTATTACTAAAACTTGACATCGTACACTTGCAGTTTTGTCATAAACACTAATCTCCTGACTTACGGGGAGGATAACCTCTTGACCTACAGTGATAATCATTTTAAGCATAATAATTTAGATCATAGTATTGTTGGGGACCATGAAAACCTTAACTTTCGAATGATCATATGCAACTGGTAAAAACGCTTGGACCTATAAGAATAATAAGATATGTTTATAAGGATGCATAACCGATACATGCATAATTTATTATATGTTTCTTTGATGCTTTGCAAGATGTAGTTCGCACATGTTGAGTAGAAACACATCCAAGTATATTCATGTTATAGATAAAAAACCTACTAGTAATGTCTGATGGATGACAGCGTAGCGGAGGATGAGTAATGGAGGTGGGGAATAGATACCAAGTGCATTTAATATATCTTTTTTTTAGTTTTGGTAATGATGACTTTTTAATCATTAATAGATGGTTTCAACTATGTATATACGTTTTGGAGACAGCGGTTGTAGCATGTAGTCGCAGTCCCAATGATTTTAAGACTAACATGTTAAAACAATTACTCATATATGTCACAATATCTGCTGCAACAAATATAAGAATATTTTATTTGGTTAGTTAGTAACATCATTTAATTTAATAATGACATATTAAAAAAATTTTCACAAGTTTTAAGTAATCATAATAAATATATGTCTAGGAATACATTTAAGTAGTTTAAGTAACGATCTCATAAGTAAGGTCGTTTCAAATAGAGTGTCTAGCTTTATCTACTGATTGTAAACTAAAATATATACCAACTACAACATAACGATATCCTTTATAAGTATTGGAATCTTTATGATATTTGTGTGCATATATAGACACACAAATAGGAGAATGAATAAAATTAAATTTATTAATTACACAATACTTTAGATCTTATAACATCTAAACGGAATTTATACTATGCTATAAAAGCACAAAACCCAACAATCTCCTACTTGTCTTATAGTATATGTGACATCTCTCGAATTCCCATTCCTTTTAAATAACCCTTAAAACTTTCAGTCGTTAAAGTTTTAGTAAAAGGATTAGTCACATTATTCTCTGGACTGACCTTGTGGATTATCAAATCTTCTTATTGTACTATCTCTTTGATGTGATGATACTTCTTTTCAATGTGTTTTCCTTTTTGATGGCTTATTTTGTGTCTTTGCATTTGTAACCGTAGCACTGTTATTGCAACATAAAGTCATTGGTTGCTTAACATTAGGGACAACTTCTAAATCCTTTAACAAGTTACGGAGCCAGACAACCTCTTTGGCAGCTTCCAAAGTTGCAACATATTTGGTTTCTATAGTAAAGTCACCAACACAAGTTTGATTGACACACCTCCATACAATAGCTCCACCATTCAAGGTAAGCACTAAGCTTAAAGTAGACTTTCTCAGATCCACAACGGATTTAAAATTCGAATCAATGTAATCGTTAAGAGTAAGGTTTGATCCAAAGCACACTAGCGTATATTTCTCATTCTCTGAAGATACTTAGGAACATGATTCACTGACTCCCAATGCTATTCTCTTGGATTCAACTAGTACCAACATAATTTCAACTGAATAACATGTATCTGGTCTTGTAAATAGCATAACACACATAAGACTCTAAAATGCAAATGTATATGGACGTCTTTTCATGTCTCATGGTTTAAATGCCCTATTAAAAGTCTTTTTATAAAATACTTCTCAAGTATTTTATCTATATGCAATGCTAGATATAAAGCTAATAGCCAGTTCTTCCTATTTCTAAATAGTCGAGTAACTAGAACATAGCTAGCTATTATGCTTGAATCATAAGTGAACAGGTCGTAAAAGTAATAAAGTGACCTAAAGGTCGAGTATCATCCCACAATAATTGAATTTTTAGAAAATTTGAACTAATTACTATTGTTTTCGAAACTTAACTTTATCAAGGTAATAATAAATATTAATTTAAAATACGATTTTACAAAAAATTAATTTTCTAAATCAAACAAGCAATTAACAAACCAAACACCAAAATGACAAATTCCTAGCAATTGACGAAGCAAACACCAAAATGACAAATTCGTGAAACGAAAATTCTATGTGATGAGGTCTCTAGTTGCTTTAAGTTTACTCTAATCTACCTATGCTCTTCCTATTTGGTAATTACTTACTTGTTTCACTCAATCCACTAATCAAGTGTTAATATTAACCTCATTCCTTTTTTAAGCGTCAATGAGATTATATGCATAGATATTCAAGTCAATATCTCTATCCAACTTGTCCACCTACACACTCATTGAGCAAATTTTTTTAATAATCATCAAAGTGCTATTAATTCTCTCAAACTCAACAACAACTAAGATTATGTATCTCAAAAGTATTAAATAAATTAATCTCCCTCAATTAGTATAATCCATAATTCAAAATCGACTAGTTCATTTCTCAATAAATTAGAAGCATTAAGCATATGAGAACATAAAAGAATTGAATTAAAACTTCATTTATAATTATCCAAATATTCAAACATAATTTGAATAGAGCTACATCAAACCCCAAGATTAAGAATCTAGCCACTCATAATGTCAAAAATCAACATAAACACACCCATAGTTGAAGTCATGTTTAACACAAAATCAAGGAAAATAAATACAAGAAAAGAGAAAGAAATGAAACCAGTGATGATTTTGAAGCTCCAATCTTTAATTCTTCCTCCATTCTTCCATAGAATCCAAGTTCACTTGATTTGTGTCTCCAAATCTCCAAAAATGGGTTTTTCCTTTCTTTAAAAGCCAAAATGGGCAACCAAAATATGTTTCCAAGTATGAGTGCCTCCCCCTCAAAAACCCTAACTAGGGCCTTTCATAGGGACCCTTCTTGAGAAGTTTGCCTAGTCTTAATTAAGGTGTTAGCATGTTTTGCCGCTGTAGCAAAAGAATTCTCACTGTAGCCCAAAATGCAAAGTTGGAATATTGGTAATAGGGGCGGGTGCTACAGCGAGTAAAACAAGCACTGCAATGCCAAGTTGGATTTCTTCAGGCACAGTCGCAAGTAATACTGGTGCTGCAATGCTTGGGTTCCACCAGACTTGAGCAGCTTTCTTCAAATGGCGATGCAAGGCCATTAAGCCTCACTGTAGTGCTAAACATAGATCCACTAGCACAAGCTTTGTCCTCCTTTTCGCACCAAGATTTGATTCTTTAGCTTCCAATAGCTTTCTTCTATTTTTAATAACTAAAAATAAAATAAAAACAAAGAAAATAGTAAAATAAAACAAAAACAACACAAAAACATAATTTAACTAAAATTACTAAATCTAAATCAAACTCATAAAAATCGCTCCAAAAACTAACAAATGTATAAGTTGGTACAGCTAAAAATCTAGATCTATCAAACTCCCCCAAATAATATTGCTATTCCTCGAGCAAAAGGAAAACAAACAACAAGCAAAAAAGAAATGATAAAAATTCAAGATTTTAAAACGACTGCATAATTAATGTATAATGAGAAGTGTTTAATTGTGATAACTCTAGCCTTAAAGATGTTAAAAGATAAATGGCTCTAACAATATCATGAACATAACGCATGTTTAGAATTTCAATCCAAGTGCTAAATTTGCTCCATTCTTAATCCTCCTAGAGTATGTGTGTGTGGCCCCCCTCAATCATCTCCTTACTCCCCAAATGACTTTATACACGAAAGTAGTTTCTAAGTGATCCCCTAGATGAGACATTGCTTGAATTTCAGAAGCTCACTTTTCTTACCAATACTCACTAATGTAGACTAGAACACCACTAAGGACCATTGGGTCTTGAGTAAGCTTGAAATGTAGGGCTTAGGTAAGGGTAGGATGTATGGATATCATGTGGCTTGAATCATTTGCTAAGTACTTTAATATTCTTGGACCTTCGTAGATCTCAATGTCACATTCCAAAACATACCCTCAGAAATTGTGTAAACTTTCTTTATCAACCACTTTTATTCCCTTTTAATTTATTCATATATATATATATATTTTTGCTACTATACATCTAAACTTGTTCCCTTCTTTCTTTGTATAACCAAAGGGTATATCACTTTTTTTTAATTATTTATAAATTCAAAGACATAAAGACAAAACACAAGAACAATACAATTACAAAATACAAAATACAAAACGAAAGTGTTCTAAACACCACCCTTCCTCCTATGTCTTAGCAAGCAACTTTTAGAACGAATAATGTGCTTAGAATAGGGTAAAGATATGAAAATTATTTAAAGGCTAGGCTAAAAATATGGCTAACAAAGAACAGAAAAATAAGGTTTAAGGGGGTGTGCTAGGGATAAGAGTGCATTAAGGTACGCTAAAAAAAATGCTCAAACGGTCCAAATATAGCCCAAATTCTATCCCTAATGATGTCTAGCCTAGGATTTTGCCTCGATAAATAATCAAGTGAGTTCTAGCATTCATGGAATCGTGAAGCTACCTATAATGCATGAAGCTCCTTTGAGTTCGCAGTGGGCTAAGTGAAAGGGGTTTTTGTATATTATGAGTGAAGGATTAAAAATAACGCAAACCATACAAAAATCAAATATACAAACATCATTATGCAAGTTATATTGAAGGAGCCAAACTGAAATAAAACCACAAGTTATCATTGGCATTTGTAACCATAAATATAGGTTAATATTTACAAAACAAACTTTGTTTCTTTTTCTTTCGAAATTCTTTTATTTATTTTTGATTACATTATTTAACAAACTAAACCAAAATAACAATGCAAACCTAAATTAAGAAAAACAAAATTAAAAATTGCCAATTACTAATTAACTAAAACAAACAAAACAATATAATTTAAAATGAAAGTTAAAACAAACCCAAAAGAAACAACTACAAGCAAATAACAAGATAGTTCAAAACAAAATGTTAACTAGCAGCAATCTCAAAAAAGTAAATCCCTCCCCCAAACTCAAGATAAACATTGTCCCCAATGTTTCAAATAAAAATAGGCTAGGTACACTACAAGAAAAACTATATTTAACGACATATTATTTACGACATGTAGTTTTTAAATGTTGTTGAAAAGTACATACAACGAAGTCTCTAACAAAGATGTCGTTAATGACATTTGAAACAATAATTAATGACATCTATGTAGATGCCATATTAAAGGTCTCCTTTTAACGACAATAGTTTAGTGTCGTTAAATTATTTAACGATAAGTAAGAGTGTCGTCAAAGCCTTGTAGATTCCACGACATCCCTTATAGACGACATCTTGACCAATGTCGTATATAAAGGGTGTCGTAGAATCTCTATACTTGTCGTTAAATAATTTAATGACACAAAACTATTGTCGTTAAAAAGAGACCTTTAATACGACATCTACATTGATTAATTATTATTTCAAATGTTGTTAATGACATCTTTGTTGCAGATATCGTTGTATGTATGTTTCAATGACATTCAAAAACTACATGCCGTAAATAATATGTTGTTAAATGTAGGTTTTCTTGTAGTGGTAAGAGAAACTTCTTTGAGAAGTGAAACATAGCGTCATTGCCTATTCCTTTTCTTTGTCCTTCTCCATTTCGGCTTCTTGTGGCAGTAGTGGCGGCTGTAGTGGATTGTAAATCTGGTCAAGGTCCTCAGGGAGTAGTGTAACTTGATGGGTGTAGGACATGTCAAAACTAGAATTGATGCCACACTGTTGGAGAGTGGTGTTGATCGCTTCAAAGTAGTTTTGTCAATGCACTGCTTTCCTATCTTCCCATTGACATTGCACGTCAAGTTGAGATCATAGCTTTGGATTTCTTTCTCATTATGCTCCTACATGGCTTGAGCATCTTCTTGGGTCATCTTCCCTTTACCTTTTCCTCTTTGAGGTTATGTGGTTCTTGCACCATTATTCTTTTTGGTTTCATTTTTCTCTATCTAGACAATAGCATTGTTGCTGTGGGGGTTCGTCGTCTTCAAGATTTCTTGCCAGTCAGTGTTCGTTCTCGCATTAGCGACCAAATCGACGATCAATGTTGGAAATGGTAGCTCCGCACCAATATTGGTTGTAGCATGGCAAATGGCCAAGTGAATCCAACTTTCAACGTTGATTACCAATCGCCCCTTGATTGCATAGAACAATAATAGGGCCCGCATGTGTGACCTTTGTGAGATGTATAGTAGGGCTCAATTGGGCACAAACAAAGTGGTGCCGAACCTTCATTCTTAGTTCCAACTTGTTTGACAAAAATTCCATCTAAGTTCCCTATACTATCGACCACTTTGGTTGTCTCATCAAGGCCTAACTTGTCTTCAAGCGTAGCAGTTTGGTCAGCCGTGGAAGTGAGGATTTGATAATGCCAATTAATTACAGTTGTGTCAAACCTGATGATTTTACCTCGCACCGTCATCGTACTGCCTGAACACTCCATTGCATTAGCATAAAACTCCCTTACCACTGTCATTGCCACCAAAGCTGGTTACCGTGCAAATTGTTGCCACCCAAAGGCTTCAATGCAACTACTAATGTTCGTATTGTATTTATTAGCACTCAAATCAAATCCGCCCTCTTTAATATCCTCCCTTTTAGCACCGAATCATTAAAACAGTCTTGAGCACCTGAGACAAAGTTCAATAACTCAAAAGGCCTAGAGTCAAAGTGGACCCTCTTGTTGGTAGTTTGCTCTGGCGACATTTTCCAAAATTACTACAACAATGGCTTTCTCATTGCTATTCAAACCCAAAAGATGACCATATAACCTAAACAACAAGACCAACTTAACAAGTCTCTTCAAATGCTTAGATCCTTACACTAGCACCAAAAATACAATGACCACCACTATATCAAAATTGCAACCCTAGCCCAACTAAAACCAAGTAGCACATAAACACTCCAAAATGTCCAAAATGACCACAATTTAAAGTGCAATTTCCAAAATCACAACTCTTTCTTCACAAAATTCCAATATACCTATACTTTCTATAATTCACCAAAAGAAATTGCTAACAATCTACAATTAAAATTAGCCACAAATATTTTCAACAAAATACCAAGTCAATTTTCCAAATCACCACAATACCACAATGACTACAAATTTGCACATTCCAAGTTACCAAAATAAAGAGCAAAACTATTTCCAATCCTGCTTTTCTTTAAGTGAAAAAGTGACTTACTTTCTAGAATATGATGATGGATAGTGCTTTTCATGTTGATTCCAAGTCTCTCATGCTCTTGAGTGTGGATGGGATAATGATGGTGAGTTAGTTTTGTGATGGTTGTTGGTGAGGGTATTTTTGGTGAGAATCATTTAGGAGAATTTGATTTTGATGGAGAAAAGTGGTCAAGGAGGAATTTTGTTAAGAAAATTAGAGTTTAGAGGAGTTTGGAGGAGTTTTGGGAGGGGTTTCACGAAGTGGGGGAATGGTGGCTGTGTTGCGGACGAGCCAAATATGAAGAAAATGAAGAGAGGCTAGGGTTTTCTTGTTACAACACATTTTGGGCTATAGTGAGAAAACCCATCGCTGCAGCACCCTCAGCGTACTGCGGCATGAAAAGTAGTCATTGCAACGACGTCTACTACAATTTCAACTTTTTTTTAGTTTTAATCTCATTTCTTCTTTGTTTATCTGATATATTTTTTCTCTTTTGATTTTTTTTTCAATTGAGCACTACAAGGAGTGGAAATCCCATTGCAGCGCCTAGGCTCTATAAGATTTGAGGCTAGACAGGCGCTACATTGAGTAATTTTGGCGCTGTAACACCTTCTTCTTCTCGTTGCAATGAACATATTACTCATTGCAGCACTTAGGTTCTATACCAAAATGCTCAATCTAGGGCTGCTCTGCTACAGCAAGAGCACTTTTGGTGCTATAGTGCCAAATCGATCTTGCTGCAACGAGAGTTTCCTTACTGTAACCTCAAAGTACCATCTCCAAATGCATTTTTTAACACAAAATTTGGCATTGCAATAAGGAAAATGACCGCTGCAGCCCCTGTCCGCCTCCATTCCCTCAAAGGCTTCCTTAGCACCTACAATTGAAAAATTTCATGTAAAATCAAAATCAAAACCACAAAACATCTGTCAAAACTAGAAAAACATGCAAACATAACTAAATAAAAAATAATAAAGAGAGAAGGATAAAAATTTTAGTGTGCATCAGAAGTAGCACTTTGTTTAATGTTTTTTAGCTTGACATGGCCAAGGCTTGCTTAGTTGGGATCATTAAGGAGAACACCTTCCACATTCTATGCTTTTTCACTATGGTAATGCTTGAACCTTTAACTATTGACGTGAAAAGTTGTTCCATCATCTCCAAAGAGTTCAATGGCACCAAATGGGAATACTTGCTTGATCTTGAATGGGCTGGACCACCTCAACTTCAACTTTTAGGGAAACAACCTTAGACATGTGTTAAATAGTAGAACTTGTTGTCCTGATGCAAACTCGCGTCTATGTATGTTCTTGTCATGCCATTTCTTGGTGTGGTATTTGTAAATCCGAGTACTTTCGTAAGCTTCATTCCAAAATTCCTCCAATTCATTGAGTTGTAACAAGCATTGTTCCTTGGATGCCTTTAAATTGAAGTTCAACTTCTTCATAGCTTAAAATGCCCAATGGTCTAATTCAACTGGCAAATGACAAGTCTTCCCAAACACTCATCGGAAAGGTGACATGCTGATTGTTGTTTTAAAATCAGTCCTATATGCCAATAAAGCATCATCCAACTTGAAAGACCGATCCTTGCAATTGTTGTGCACTGTTTTCTCAAAGATTTGCTTCACTTCCTAGTTAGAGTCCTTTGCTTTCCTATTTGTTTAGGGATGATAAGCAGGAGCCACCTTGCACCTCACTCCATATATGGCAAATAGAGAGTCGAATGTCTTGTTGCAAAAATAAGTTTCTTCACCACTAATTATGGCTATAGGAGTACCGAACCTTGTAGGGATGTTTTTGTGCAAGAATTTCAACACCACTTTAGCATCGTTTGTTGGAGTTGCAATGGCTTCCAACCATTTTGAGACATAATCAACCACCAACAAAATATACTTGTGGCCAAAAGAGGTTAGAAATAGGCCCATGAAGTCAATTCTCTATATGTCAAAGTTCTCAATCACCATAATGTTGGTCAAAGGCATCTCATGAGTTCTAGAGATGTTACCCACACATTGATGTTGACCACAAGTCTCCACAAAAGCATACCTATCTTAGAAAATAGTTGGCTAATAAAAATCAAATTGTAAATACTTTGCGGCAGTTCTATCCCCTCCAAAATGACCTCCACAGGGTGAGGCATGGAAAGAATAGAGGATGGCTTTGACTTCATCTTTGGGAATACACCTCTAAAGCAATTGATCAACGCATATCTTAAACAAAAAAAAAAAAAAAAATATCCCAAAGGTAGTTTTTAACATAATGGAGGAACTTCTACTTTTGATGATAAGAAAGGTTTGAGGGCACAACATTGCAAGCAAGATAGATAGTAATAGCTGAATACCAAGGGAGTTTTATCTCAACACTAAAAGTTGCTCTCCAGGAAGGCTTCTTGGATACACGAACTCTCTACTCTTTACTCAAGCTCAAGTCACAAAAGATGTTCCATATCAACGTTTTCACTTCCCCTCTTGTCATGGATTTCCATATTAAACTCTTGAAGTAAGAGAATCCACCATATTAGGCGAGAATTCTTTTCAACCAAGTGCCAAATAGTTGCATGGTTTGTATAAACAATCACCTTAGACCTAATGATGTATGATAAAAACTTGTCACATGTAGAGATTACCACTAGCATCTCCTTTTCGGTAGTGGTATAGCAAGATTATGCATCATCTAAAGTCTGACATGTATAGTAAATGGCCGAAAGATGTTGTTTTTTTGTTTCCCAAGAACTGCTCTAACTGCATAATCACTAGCATAATACATGATCTCATATGGTTCCTTCCAATTGAGCACAACCATGATAGGCACCGAAATTAGCATCCCTTTGATCAGGTTGATGGCTTTCAAACAAGAATCATCAAAATTGAACATGGAATCCTTCTCAAGAAGATTGCATAATGACTTGACAATCTTTGATAAATCTTTTATGAACCTTTGGTAAAACCTAGTGTGGCCTAGAAAACTTCGAATCCCTTTGACATTTGTTGGTGAAGGAAGCTTCTCAATTGTTTCAATCTTATCCTAATTAACTCCAATTCCCATGGACGATACCTGGTGTCCTAGAACAACCCCCTCCTTAACCATAAAGAGGCATTTCTCTTAATTAAGAACAAGATTCTTCTCTTCACACCATTGCAACGCAAATGGTAAATTATGAAGACAATGAGCATAGGAATAACCAAAACTGAGATACCATCCATGAACACCTCCATTATCTCCGATACCATGTTAGAGAAGATAGCCATCTTGCACTTTGAAATGTAACGGAGGCATTGTATAAACCAAAAGGCATCTGTCAAAGGCAAAATTACCATAGGGGCATATGAAAGTGGTCTTCTTGTGATCTTTGGAGCAATGGCAATTTGATTGTAACCTAAGTACCTATGAAAAAAGCTATAGTACTCATATCTTGCCAATTAGTCCAAAATTTAATTAATGAAGGGAAGAGGACAATTATCTTCCCTTGTAGCCTTGTTCAATTTCCTATAATCAGTACACACCATCCGATGGCAGTTCTTGTGGGGATAAACTCATTCTTCTCATTCTTGACAATTGTCACACCACTCTTGTTTGACACTTCTTGAACTGAACTAACCCACGAGCTATCGGATATGGCATAGATGATTCCTGCATTGAGCAACTTCAACACTTCGGTGCGCACCACTTCCTTCATACCAGATTCAACCTTCTTTGTTGCTCAATGGAGGGTTTGCAAGAATCCTCCATCAACATCTTATATACTTTTTATGTCAGAAATAGACCAACCTAATGTGAACTTATGCTTCTTTAATACACCAAGCAACTTCTCTTCCTTTTGAGGCTTCAAGAATATGGAGATAATCACTGAAAAAGTAGAATTCTCTCCCAATAACATATTATCGAAGATGATCAACCAATTTCTTCAAAATTGGCCCATCTTGAGATGAATTGGAAGCATTTGAAGAGACCTTAGGAGTGTCAAGAGAGTTCATTATCACAAAATTTTCCATAACCACCTTGGAAAATTCTTCACTTTGTAAAGTGTCTAAAGTAAACACACAATCTTCAAGGTTTTCTTCAACAAAATAAAACACATCACCAAAATTCAATGTGGACAATGTGTCCTTCCAAGATTTAGAATTCACAATACAATACTCTGAATTTTCATGATATAAAATATCATGAATCACACTCTTAACATAATCCAACACAATATCAACTCATTTTAAGTATGTATCTCATTTGGAAATTTCATGGAATTGTAAATGCTGAACTTCACATTTTCTTCATTCACTCGAAGCATCAAGTTCCTACTATGAACAATCAAAGCCTTACTAGTTGCAAGGAATGGTCGACCAAGAATTATGGGGATCTCTAGGTCATCTTCCATATCAAGCAACTTAAAATTCATCGAGAAGATGAACTTGTCAACTTTCACTAAGACATCTTTTATGACACCCCTTGGATATATAAGAGATCGTTCTGCCAATTGCAATGAAATAAGGGTAGGCTTGACTTCACTAAGTCCTAACTTTCAGAAGATGGAGAGTGGCAAGAGCCTGATACTTGCACCAAGATCGCATCACCCTCTTAAAAGTGGAATTACCAATAGTGCAAGGGATGGTAAAACTATCAAAATCCTTCAATTTTTGAGGCACCTTCTATTGAAGGATTGCACTATACTCCTCTTTAAGCTTCACCATCTAATAGTCCTCCAATTGCCAATCTTGATATCGATGTTGAGGACACCTCTAAATGAGGTCCTTGAAATGCTCCCATAGCAAGGCTCAAAATCTAAGTGCCTAAATTTGGCAAATTCACCTCACAACTGAGAAGTCTTCAACGGCAGGAAGAATTTTATGAGAAATTATTGAGCTAGGTCCCCCCAAAGTAGTGATACTCCTAGGTTGCAAAGATTGTAGCCAAACCCACTACTACAAACTGGGCCTTCCATGATGGTTTTTTGAAAAACTGTCATGGAAGATAACTTTACACAATAGTTTTTACAAAAAAACGTTGTATAAAATGGCATACCTTAATCTTGTTGGAAAAATGAGTGCGTAGCAGAATTTTAAAATTTTGAATCAAAGTATTTTCTAAAACATAAGTTTGATATGCTATAGACATAAATTAATTAGATCTTACTAACCTTTGTTTGCTGAAAAGCTTCTACAATCTATGAAGAGTTGAACATTTTAGAAGAGCCTCAACAAACGGGTCCTCTTTGCTACTCTCTATCAATGATCGAAGTGTGTGTGGGCATACGTCGTACAGCTCTTCCACCGGTGACTCTCCTTGGAACCAATTGAGAAGACCTAGAGCAAAGTTTCATGATTATGAACAAGAGCTCTTAAGGAGTTTCAGAGTATCTAACAATATATGCTCACTCTTAACTTCTCAACTGATCTAAAAACTCACACCCTATTTATAGAGGTCGTCCCCATGGTTGGTCATTATCAAATAAGGCCTTAAGAATTTGAATCAAGATCAACTTCTGATAAAATCGTGTCAAAAACATGTGATCAAATTATCGCTAGATCGATAGGCTGAACTAACAGATCGGCTTGTCGAACTTGCTCTGTCGGTAGGCCAAACTAACTGATCGGCCTATCGAACTTGCAATAATATGATCCCTAAGAATCTTTTATTTCCTAGCCGAGATTCTTTAGATAGAGCCTTAGTTTTAATTCAAATAACCTAATACAAAGAAGTTATTTGACTAAAACAATCATATCTAGATAATTTCAAGAAAAATAAATATTCTTGACAATTCGACAAGTTTATTTTGAATTAATTTACAAAATTAATTTAACTGATAAATAGACATGAATTATCTGATCCTATTGAATTTCAGCCAATTTAATAATTTAACATAAGTCACCAATTTATTAGAAAAGCATGTTGTATCGTTATAGAATTTATTATGGGCTAGCAAAGAAGACCTGATGGACTTATATAGTTCAAGCTCTGATAATTATAAAATATAATATCCTAAATATATATTTTGTAATTATCAACTTTAACGCTACTCCATTAAAAGCTTAGAGCTGCATTCTCAAACTATATAAAATTACTATGCCTAAATTAGCTAAGTGTCCATGACATATCATAATGCGTCGTATGCCCAAAGGATATTCATAATCGGTTTAACTATAAATTCCATATTACCTTCTCGATTATTTTTTATCTTACGTTCTGTTATCTCACCATCAGAAAACTTACCATCTAAGGACAAGTATACCATTTGGTTATACCTATGTATCCAAATCATTAAGCGCTCCGTTTTTTCAATTACAGGATAACACATATAAGAGAATATCATTTACTCCACCAATGGAGCTATGGATTCCATATCTGTAAATAACAAGTCTATGCTATCAAGGGTTATGTCTCCAAAATACCGGTATGCGCACCATCATAAAGTCAGGTTGTCACCATTTGGAACATCAAAAGGCATAAGTCAAACTAACGGGCCCATTAGTCATTTTGGGATTACGATACAACATATATAATTGTCTAAAGTAAATTGATTTGTACAAATAGAATTATTAATCCAAATCAATTCCACTTTATGTCCCGTTCCAATACATCATCACCTATGACAATGTTCCAATGTTTCTACTCGAGGAGTCCAACTCCGATGGCCAAGGCAAACCATCTCCTATTAGGGATATAGACAACACAACAATCTTAGCATGAATAAACGCCCAACTTTATTCCCTCGATTGTAGATCTTATAATTTAGACCATCACCTTTAGAATCATGTATTCTACATAATCTATCCATCATATGCCTGATTCTGAAAGGTTTAGACTAACAGTATCCAACTTTTATTTGCTTGATATACATTCAACATATATGAACATAAAGAGAACAATTTTGGCATTTGAATAATACATAAATTCTTTATTAATAAAATGTCTCCAAAAACATATTTTACTCCTTAGGACATACATGCCCAACAATCTTCCACTTGCATTGAGTAAATATGACATATCAAAAATGATTTTGCATATAACAACATGAATTGATTTGGTTGGCTAAATTGTCCTCAAAAATGAATGAATGGATTAGCTAAATTGTTTTCAAAAACAATTTTGCATATAGCAACATGCCCGCACTCAACAAAGTCCTTTATCATATGATACTTATGATGAATATGCTTACTCTTTTTATGAAATCTTAGCTCCTTTGCATTAGCTATCGCTGCAGTGTTATCACAATATAGCAATGTCACCTTATCCTTGCTAGGAACTACCTCAAGATCCTCAAGGAACTTGGGGAGCCACACTGCTTCTTTCAAAGCATCACTAGTTGCCATATACTCGGCTTGCATTGTTGAATCCGAAGTGCAATCTTGCTTGACACTTATCCAAACAATGGCACTGCCATCCAGAGTAAACAAAAAACTAGAAGTTGATATCTTCGAATCCTGACAAGATTGAAAATTTGAATCAGTATATCCTAGAGGTGTTAAATACTCACCTGAATATACAAGCATATACCCTCAAGTCCTTGTTAGGTACTTGAAAATATGCTTAACTGCAACCTAGTGGTTCGGTCCCAAATTCGACTGAAACTTACTTACTATCCCGACCGTATAACTAATATTTGGTCATGTGCAAAGCATAGCATACATGAGACTACCTACTGTTAAAGCATAAATCAATTTCTTCATGTATTCTCTTTCCTTATCAGACTTTGGCAAGTTTTTATTAGAAAGAGTAATTCCAAACCTAAATGGGTGCCCACCTCTCTTGGAATCCTACATTGTAAACCTCTTGAGAATTTTATCTATGTAGCTTACTTGGGACAAAGCTATCGTTCTGTTCTCCTTATCTTGAAAGATCTGGATACCAAGAACATAATTAGCTTCACCCAAGTCTTTCATGTCAAACTGCTTAGTCAACCATAATTTGACTGATGACAACGCCCCAACGTAATTGCCAATTAGTAGAATATCATCTATATAGAGTAGTAGAAAAAACACCTTCCCATCCTTAATGTGTTTGTAAACATATGGTTCGTCTACATTTTATTTGAACCCATAAGTCTTGATTACCTAATCTAATCTTATGTTCCAAGAATGGAAAGCCTACTTAAGTCCATAAATTGACTTCAGCAGCTGACAAACCTTACCCTCCTGAACCTTAGCCTTGAATTTGTTTGGCTATACCATATATATGGTCTTATCAAGATAGCCATTCAGAAAGGCTGTCTTGACATCCATTTATCAAATCTCATAATCGAGAGTGGTAGCTGTGGAAAAGAGACTGCGGATGGACTTAAGCATAGCTACAGGCAAAAAGGTTTCCTCATAATTGATTCCTTCCTTTGTGTGTATTCCTCAGCTACCAGTCTGGCCTTATAGTTTTGAATTTTCCATCTGCTCCTCTCTTGCTCTTATAGATCCGCTTACACCCTATGGGTTTTACCCATTCAGGAAGATCTACAAGTTTCTAGACCTGATTAGTCTCTATAGACTTTATCTTAGTGTTCATGGCTTCTTTCTATAGTTTTGAATCAATATCCTCCATAGCCTCTTCATAACTATAAAAATCCCTATCATGTTTATCTAGTTCAGCTCAATTGGTACTCGAGAAGGAAATAAGAACCTCTTAAGGGAGGTTTGAGGTTCGAACCTGAGGGATGCGAAAGAAAAACCCTGAGGGGCCAGAGGGCCCCAAAGGGGACAATACGGATGCGTGGGATGGCACAAGAATGGTCTACCAATAAGAGTCGTAAGTCCGAGGGCCTCGTAAGGTGGGTCTTATAGAGGCTTGAGGTGGGGCCCGCGTCGGATGCCACATAAGTGTTCTAAGAACTCATCAGAGATGTATTCACCACTTTGATCAGATCAAAGTGCCTTTATGGGTATACCTACTTATTTTTTCTTCAGCCCAAAACTCCCTGAACATGTCAAAGGTTTCACTTTTATGATGCATTAGGTAGACATACCCATACCTTAAGTAATCATCAATAAAAGTGATGAAGTACTCATACCCTTCTCATGCCTGGCTGTTCATGGGACCACAAACATCATTATGCACAAGTTCTAAAACCACTTCGGCCCTATTGCCCATAGACCTTAATGGTTTTTTGGTCATTTTGCCCTCCAAACAAGATTCATTTTGTGGTATAGGTTCCACCTTTATGTAACTTAAAGGTCCATTCCTTAACAACCTATAAATCCTATTTAGGCTAATAGACCTAATAGTAGATGGCAAAGATAGGCATTATTAGAGTGAGAAGCCTTAAGTCTTTATGAGTTATTATTATTAACCTTAGTGTTGAATAGTAAGTCCCTCTAAGCAGTAAGACCCTCTTAGGTTTGATAAAAAATAGATTGTTTTTCATCCATCTATCACAGAAAAAAGATTTGTTTTTACGATCACCACTTTATTATTAAAAGAAACTGAATAAGAGTCTTTAAATAAACAAGCTAGCTTGAAAAAACCTACATTACCGCGATAATTCCTAGTCCCATTTATGTCACGTACCTTGGGATAGTCAAACACAAACTAGCCTAGAGCACGGATCCCATTTGATTACAATATACCTACTAACTACTGCTTGTTTGTTCACAAATTTAATTAACAGAGCTCCTTGGGGAGGTTAATAATTAAATTCATCTTAAGTGTATAATCATTGTTAATATCTTATGATCTATGACCCATAAATTATCGATTTGGGGCGTACAACCATGAATCTTACCACAGACGTGTTCCTTTCAAAAGCTCAATCTAGTATACCACCAATGTGAACAACCTTCTTCGGCGTTGGGATCGCCTAGTTTCATATATGGACCAAAAATGGTGATCGTGGATTTCAACCCAGAACCCTCATCCACTTAATATTTTAAAAACAAGATTTATTCAAAAACATATATGAATAAGAACTATTCAAAAACATATATGAATAGTTTTATGAGTGGCACTTCCTATTCAACATGACATGTTATCAAACATATGACAAATCATATTATGAGTAAAGCAAGCATGGGATAAAGCATAGCAACAAGCAATATGTACATATGGCCGTAACATTATGGTCCCACCCTAGAGAAATTAAAATAAAGATTACAAAAATAAACCAAAACATATATCGGTTTTCACTTTTACATCTCTTCCATGTATCTATCTTCATATCCTCCAATTTTCTAAATAATCCTTTCCAATAAAATTCTTAGAATTTTATTAAAGATTTTATACATTATTTACTTGGGCTCCAAAATAATTTCCATAATTTTCTACCTTAGAAAATCAATAAAATTATTCAAATAATTTTATCCATAATTTTCTCCAAGAGAAAATTAGTAAAAATTATTCAAATAATTTTAATCCATAATTTTCTCTAAAAAAATTTAATAGAATTATTTTCATCATTTTCCCATAAGGTTAGGGTTGTTTGTAATCACTCGAAATCAAAAGAGATAACATTTATCCATTTATGATTTTTCCTAGGGTTAAGAATTTGGCAACTATTTTAAATCTAAATTCCAAATTTAGATCTTATCCAAATAAATCTAGCTTCCCAAATTCAACCATAATGATTCAATTCTAGTTATTGAAATCCAATTCAAATTCAAGATTTTATTCATCCCTAATCTTCCTTTTGATCATAATAGATCAAAAGTAGATTCTTTGGATTTCAAATAATTTTACCTATAATCTTCCTCCAATTAGAAAGATCAATAATAATTATTTAAATAATAATAACATAATAATTTTTCATATTTAAATCATTATTTATTATTATTAAAAAACTTTTTTTATTTATTTGAATTACATATACAAACATGTGTATATGCCATGGGGCTGTGTATACACATGTAATACCCACACCTAACAATGTGGGTTGAACAATATTTTGGGCCAATTAATGCTCTAATGGTATGAGTGAAAGTGGAGGGAAAGAAAGCATTGAAAAAATTTTGGGATGGAAATATGATACAGTATTTGATAGAAAAGAAATTAGAATGAAAAGAGAAAGTGGGTGCAAGAAATAGCATGTAGGTTTCGCCAAAATTGATCCCTCCAAATATGGGTAGATTTTATGAAGAAAAAGTTTGACAATAATGCAAAGAAAGTAAAGTTACCAATTTGTCCTTCTTTGCTATCAAGATTCCAACAAAAAATTTGAGCGTCAATTAAGGAAATAGCTAAATAATATTTAGGCAAAATAGTAATTGTATTAATAGTAGTTTTTCTATTCTTTTAATTTTTCTTGCCATACTAAACAAGAGAAGGTAAATCATTTTCTTTCTACCTTCACATACCAAACAAGTAAAGGTAAAATCAAAATCCTCCTTCTCTCTACATTTTGCCTTCCTTTTTAGTTTTCTCGTCCCTCTTATTTTCTTTCTTTCTTATCAAATTAATAATAAAAGTTGGCCCAATTTTTGCCTATATGCAACATCCGCACAACATAGTGCATAGGGATTAAAATCCCAATTGCACTCCACACAGGCTGAACCTATTGATTCCCTCGTGTATATCAAATAAAATTATATCCATAAAATCTAAGAGAAAAACTACCAGAAAATAAAATTGCAGAATAATTCAAAAAATTAAATCGTAAAGTCTTTAAGAGAATGTTTCATCTTCTATAACCGTTTTCATAGAATCAATTACATAGAAAACTCTAGACTGTTTTTGGTTTACATGAATTCTAAGAAAGCAATAAATTCTAAGTGGTGATGATAAACCTCATTCTATTATAATTATAATTTCATGAATAAATCCTAGATACATATTTCAAAACTCTAAAGAACTATAACTGGCAGTAATTAAAAAATAATAATTAATTACCATTCATCATAAATTCCATGATAAGAAATAATTAATATTCCCGATACATATTAATTCACATATAGAAACCCTAGAGTATTATCTCTGTAAAATATCAAGTCAATATATAAAGAGTGAAAATTAGATCTCATGATTTATGTCTATAGCATAATCATGAGTTTGCCCTGATATCAATTGTTGGAAACAACAGTTCAAAGATGCAGCAAAACATTAAAAAAAAATTTAAATCACAAGGAATCTAACTCATGATGCTATAAACAATAAATTAAATCTAATTTAACCTACCTATTGGAGACTAAAAATAGTACTTCTAATTGAATAATTCTTCAATGACAATCTATACTATCAGATCTTCAATGTTGTTCTCTTCCTACTAGCTGTTGTGTGTATGGACACAACTCAATAGAAACTCATCACAGACTTTCCTCTACTTTCTATCAATCTAAAAGATGCACAATAGCACTCTTTTTCTGACTTCTTTTTTTTTTTTTTTTTAAACGAGCATGAGAGGCATTTGTTTATAAAGTCTATATAAGGAGGTAGAAGTCTATCACGATTAAGTGAATATTTTCTCTCTTTTATTTGTAGAAAACGCCACCCAAGAATGAGTTATCCCTCGGTGTATATACCTATATTAGGTAGGGATAATTCAAAATCCTAGCCAATCATAGTGTAGGGATTTGTGATAGTATGCATCATCTAGGATAATTCCCATTCAAATAATTGTATTTAAATTAGAATTCCATTATTTTTAGATATTTATCTAATTTAAATAATTATGAAGAATTATCCTTTATCCAAATTCAAATACAATTAGGATAAATTAATTAATCAAAATGATTAATTATCATAAAATCCTAATAAGTAAATTTGAATAAATATTATCATGAAATTAATTAATTAAATAATTGTTGTTATTTTTTCTAAATTGCCCACCTGTATGCGCCCATAGCCTAGTAAGACTGACCTAAGCACCACAGCCATAGTCCAACTAGATTGTTGGGCTTACGCACTGACAGGTTTAGTAACTCGTCTAACGTAACCTTCTTACTTGTGGTAAACCACTCTCCATAACTTGTCAAGAAATTCATGAGCTAGTATTAGGACCTGATGGATATATATTATCAAGCTCCAAAAATATAGATAGATTAATCTCAATTAATTATCCATTTAATTATGAACTTTAGTGTCTTTCCATTATACACCTGAAGCTGTATTCTTGATAATATACCGTATTACAAGACTCCTAAAATATAAGTCTTGTTCAGGATTTCACTGTTGAAAAAATAGTACGCAGCGGAATCTTTAAAAATTTTATATTAGAGTATTTTTTAAAAACACAAGTTTGATGTACTATATGCATAAATTAACAAGATCTTCTAAACTTTGAATGCCGAAGAACTCTCGTAATGCGTGAAGAGAAATAACGTTTCAAAAGAGCCTTAACCAACTGGTCTTCTTTGCTATTCTTTATCCACGATCAGAGTGAGTGTGGGCTCACACGTACAGCTCTACCTCAAGGTGACTTTCCTTCCAACCAATTGAGAGAACTCAGAGCTAGGGTTTGTTATTTGTGAACAAGAGCTCTCAGGAAGTTTTAGAATCTCACCAGCAGAGTATCACTCTTAATCTCTCAATTGATCTAAATAACTTATGAGACTCACTCCCTATTTATAGAGTTTGGGTCTAGGGTCATTCCTTATCAGATAAGGTCTCAAAAATTCAAATCAGAATCAAATTCGGATCAATATCGAATGAAATTTGCATGAAAACGTGTGATTTTTTTATCGCGCATAGGCAAACCGATCTGCCTAACCGGTAGGCCGAACTTGCCCCATCGGCAGGCCGAACTTAAGGATCGGCATGCTGAACTATCGAAAAAAAATCTTAGCAAATCTTTTATTTTCCATTCGAGATTCTATAGGATAAAGCCTTAGTTTTAATTCAAATAACCCAATAGAGAAGTTATCTCATTAAAACAACTTTATCTAGATAATCTCTAGGAAAATAAATAGATTCATAATAATTCTACAAGTTTATCTTGATTTAATTTATCTGAAATTAAATCAACTGATAAATAGACAAAAATTATCTGATCCCAATAATTCAACAAGTTTATCTTGAATTAATTTTATCACAATATTAATTCAACTGATAAATAGACATGAATTATTTGATTCTTCCAAACCTAATAAATCTAACATAAGTCACCAATTATTGAAAAAACACGCCGTCTCATTACAGAATTTTGTGAGCCAACAAAGGGGACCAAATGGACCTATATAGTTCAAGCTCTCGATAATTATGAAACTCAATATCCTAGATATGCATTTCATAATTATTAACTCCAACGCTACTCCACTAAAAGCTTGGAGCTACACTCTTGAACTCTATAGAATTACGAAACCCGTATAGCTAAGTCTCCATGACATATCATAGTGTATTGTATTCCCATAGGATTATCCATAATCGGCTTAAGGACAAGTTCTGTCTCACCTTTTCAATTATTTTTTATCTTATGTTTCATTATTTCACCATCGAAAAACTTACTATCCAAAGACAATATACTATTCGGTTACACCTATGTATCCAAATGGTTGAGCGCTCCAGTTTTCTAATTACAGGATAATGCATATAATAGAATATCACTACTCCTAAAGAGGAGCTATGGATTCCATATCTATGAATAACAGGTCTATACTATCAAGAGTCATGCCTCCAATGTATCGGCATTTATACCACTATTAAAATATGGGTGTAACACTTTGATACATCAAAAGACACAAGTCAAGACAATGGGCCCACTGTTCACTCAAGATTAAGATACACTACAAATGATTGTCTAAAGTGAATCAATTTGTCAAGATAGAATTATTAATCCAAATCAATTCACTTTATGTCCCGATCCAACACATCGTCACTTATGACAGCATGCCAATGTTTCTATTCACGGAGTCCACCTCCGATGGCCAAGACAAACCATCTCCCAATAGGGATATAGACAACATAACAATCTTTACATGAATAAAGTACCCAACTTTATTCCCTCGATTGTGGATCTAATGATTGAGACCGTCACCTTAAGAATCGTGTTTTTCGCATAATCTGTCTATCATTTGCCCAATTCTTAAAGGTTTAGACTGACAGTCTCAGACTATTGTTTGCTTATCATACATTCAACAAATATGAATGTAAAGATGATAAGATTTGGTATATAAATAATAAATGAATTCTTTATTGATAAAAATGTCTCCAAAAACATATTACATTTTTACTCCTTAGAGCATACATGTCTAAGACACACATATTATGTGTATCCTCATAGGTTATCGATAATCAGATGAAGGACTTAGTTCCATTTACCTCCAATCATTTTATCTCAAAGTTCTATTATTTTGCCATCAGAAAATTCATCCCTTTTATAACACATACAAAAGGAACACATGTGATTATAATATATATCTAGATGACCGAGGCCTCATTATATTTTCCAATACACGAATAATGCCTTCGAAAGGATAACATTGACTTTTCATTAGAGGGCTATGGAATTCGTGTCTGAGGATTATGCTTTCATCGAATATAAGTTGCATCTCCAATATACTGACAATGCAGCCTTCGGTCATCGGAGCTCCTGCCATTGGCATATCAAAAGATACAAGTTATAAACATGGAGCCATGATCCACTTTAGGATTAAGATGACATCTAAGTGATTATCAAAGATAATTGATTTAAGTTAGGTAGAATTATTAGTAAATCAATTCAACTATAGGTGCAGTTCAGTGTACGACCACTATTAGGTCTACCACACCAATGTACCTACCGTGGAGTCAATCTACTATGACAACCAAGATAAGTGACCTCCCCATTTGGATGTAGATCTCTATTATAGTCTTACCATGTATAAAGTGCCTAGCTCTATATATAGACTACGGACTATATAATTTAGATTATTAATTTCCAAGTCAAATCTTTCTGCATATAAAATCCATATATGCCCAATTCCAAAATTTGGTTCTAATAGTCACAAATCACATGTTTGCTAATATACAATCATTAAAATGATAGTAATATGATGACCATTATTACTACATGTAATATTCACTTTATTATTTATTTCACCAAAAAAATCATAAATATATCTAAAATATTTATTCCTTGGGGTACCAATCCTAACATTCGAATCGTCATTAGAATCTTTGCATTTTTCATTTGGGATTTACTTTTTTGTTTTGGTTATTGTGTTTGTCAAATAAGGGTAGTGATGGTTCCACTGTCTCTCTGTGTGTGTATGTGTGTTTGTTTGGTTGGTTTCTTTATTGTAATAACGGAGTTGGTTTCCTTATATTCTGGGTTTTCGTAAGTCTTTGTACTTTGTGGCATGGAGTTAGACCTTGGCATCTTTAGTCGCTTGGGCCTGTTTGATTAGAGTTATCCATCACCTATAGTGGTGTGTTGCAAAGAGCCTTATGTGTGCTTGATTTGTAGTGTACCCCTTTAGTTCCCGTTTGCTGGAACTTGATACCTGTATTGCCCCTTTAAGCATTTCAATAGAATCTAGTAGTGGTTCTAGTTTGTGCTTTAGATTAAGTCGCTAAATGCATTGCAATCTTTCGTGTCTGAATTAGTGTGTGTATTCCTCTAATTTGAAATGAAATTACCATTTTTTAAAAAAATTTCTTCTTGTACGTTGGAAATAAGATGTACACGTAAAAGCTTACGAAAAATTAGAAAAATTTCAAGTTCATCCTATCTAATCTGTTACTAGATTTAGGGAAATATTCATGCTTAATTTTGAATAAAATATTGGATTGTTAGTCGCAAAAAAAAAAAAAAAGAAAAGAAAAGAAAAAACTTTTATAACCACAGAGAAGGGAAGGTAGAAAACATTTCCTTTTGACTTGAAAACATTCAACATAAAAAAATGATTGTAATGATTTATTGATAAACATATTGCTTTATTCAAATTTTTTGTTTTTGGAATGGTTGAAATAATGAGCAAAGATAGGAACCAAGATCCAAGTCGGACTAGGATTGGTATTGAGGTTGAGACTACATGCCATAGGGTTGGGCCAATTAACTAGGACAAATACTGAGGTTGGGCTGATAAGTCAAGACCACCATCTAGGTTAGGCTGATGAGCGAGGGAAGCCACTGATATTAGCCTGACAAGCCAACACCAGCATCTGCATTAAGGCCAAGAGGACTATTTAAATTATGATAGCCTAAACTCTATGACAACCTCAGCCCATCAGCCTAACCTTGATCCATATCTCGGCCTATCGATCTACGATATTTTTTTTATCTTAAAACATATTGAAAAATAATCATAGTTTATCAAAGTGTTTTTTTGCTTTCCATTTTTTGATTAAGATGCTAAATTTAGGGGCAACATTTTTAATTTCACGTGTGGATGAGTTTTTTATACAAAGTCAGGTGTCGAATTACCGCTAGGCTTAATGACAAGCCAAAAATGTTTGTCACAGGGAGGGTGGGCTGATTATAACTACAACAAAAGTCAAAATCAATTATTAATGCATTAAAAGTTGTCTATGATGTGTTTGCATGCCTTGAAAATGTAGTATAATAACCACAATATAAAGGCTTTTAAAGATATCATTTTCAATTTACACAAGCAAAATATGATTCATCATTTCATCTTACATTCTATTGTGTAGTTGATTCTTTATATTGATAGGCAAAAAAAAAAAAAAAAAAACTGACAATAATAGTAACAATAAATAGAACTAATGTTTATGTTAAATGCCAATTAAATAATAGATATACATTTATTTTTTCTATTAACCTTTTTGTTTTGTGTAAATTACCCATATATTTTGGTACCAAGAATTGTTCATTAGAATGAAGACCAAGAAAGTAAATTTCAATTTGATCATTAAGTACCATGAGTGCAATAACAGAAAATTTCTCGGATAATATATACTCTATGAATTGAATTTTTTCATACTATAAGCTGATGAAAAATAATTTAGAATGAGCATATATCTACACAAAGAATCAAGTTGGCATTTACCTTATTAAAAGAATGATTTAACTCTTATAATTACTTAAAACTTCTAACAATGCATATTTAATCAAAACAAAACTTCTATGAACTTCTAATATTGGCAGTCAACGAAAAATCTACATGGATTTTTGTTTATCAACATCGATCGTGTCTTCGTCGTCTTCCCATAGAAGCATACCTAGTGCCCTATTCTTGTGAAGTCCAACCATTTGCCCTTGTTCCGTCGTCATACCCCGTCTTCCATAGTGTCACCAACAAGTTTCTTTGCCTTCGTGTCTGCCGTCTTCCACCGTCTTCCACTATCGTCGTCTGTCATCTTCCACCTGCACATTCTTAGCAAAGCCAAACAGAGTAGAGCATGCTTGTTGACGAAAAAATGTCCCTGCAAATTCCTTTCTTTATTATTAAAGAAAAAAAACTTTACTTTAAATGCATCACATGATTTCTACCGAACTGAATGAAAATGATTGCATTACCCCTTGTTCCTACCACAAGTGACTGGTACATGTTCAATTCCGTTAGTTTTATGACAGGCGTTTGTGAAGTTAGGTTAATTGCAACATTTATGCAAGTTTATAGGATAGATTGTTAAAAATTAAAAGTTTAGGGGACAATTTGCTAACCCTTAACAAGTTCAGGGACAATTGTATTAAAAACTATAATAATATAAAATAACTCCACAATGAAAGAGGAGGAATTAAATTAGATTATGTATTCTTTTTTCCTTTTCCTTTCCGTTTAAGTTAAAAAGACTTTTCAGGTGTGATGAACTTAAATGTATTGGATAGACTTTCTTATCTACTAGACTTTTTTAGAAAGTAATGTTTTTAAGATTTTTAGGGTACAAGAATAAATTTTTAATGTTTTTAGAAGGGACTATTTCTAATTTTCTATATATATATATATATGTGAGTGTATATAGATATATATTAAAATTACACAAAAGTTGAGAGCCCGGAGCCTTGTTGGGGCGACCCTCCCTCTTCGGGAGTTATTGTCTGGTCCCCTAGGTTGGAGTTACGACATCCCTCTTTGGGATTTGTTTTATCATTGAACAAGTATTGCTCGATGGAACAGTGTAGGAATTTACATTTCATTAATGTGTAGTATTTACGTTCCAGTCCTGTATAGTCCTAGTTACGAAAAGAATATAGCCAGAGGTTAAAAAGAGTTTCTGGCTTTGCTTAGCAAAAGAATATTTTTAAGAGCTCAACGTTTTAGGGGTGACTGAGCATGTTGCCTTTCATGTTGGATAGTCTATAGGTGCCTGGCTGGATAATCTCGACGACCTTGTATGACCCCTCCCACTTCAGACCGAAGGACCCCAACCCGGGCTGCTGGACTGTGACCTTTTTGAGTACCAAATCTCCAACCTTGAAGCTCCTTGGTTGGACCGGCTTGTTGTAGTACCGGGCAACGACTTGGTTATGAGCAGTGTTACGAATGGCTACCTGGTTTCTTTTCTCCTCGAGCAAATCAAGCTCAGACATCATAACTTCTATATTTTGAATTTCTTTGTAATGCTCAACCCTAAGGCTTGGCAATCCTACTTTTGCCAGAATGACAACCTCTACTCTATAGATGAGCTAGAATAGTGTCTCTTTGGTCACACTTAGAGTTGTCATTCGGTAAGCCTAAAGCACTTTTGGGAGCTCGTCGATCTAGGCTCCCTTAAGGCCCTCGATCTTTTTCTTGAAGTTGTCTTTGATCGTCTTGTTAACAGCTTCGACCTGCACATTGCTCTGAGGGTAGATCCGAGAGGCAAAGACTTTCTTGATACCGAGTTGCTCGCACAGGTGAAGGAGACTTGAGGATTCAAACTGCTTCGCGTTGTCGGTTACGATGGTATACGAGATTCCAAACCGGGAGATAATGTTCTTCCATATAAAATTGGCACACTTGGCTTCGGTCACATTGGTGCATGGCTCCACTTCAACTCATTTGGTCAGGTAATCGATGGCCATGATGCAATACTTGAATTCGGATCGGGCTTGGGGTAGAGGTCTGATCAGATCAATGGCCCACTTTGCAAACGGGCATGCCAACGTTAGCGAGTGAGCGATTCAGCATGTTGCCTGAGCACCCTTGCAAATTGCTGACATTTTAAGCATTTTCGCTCATAGTCGTTACAATCCTGTTCCATGGTCGGCCAGTGGTAGCCCTGCCGAAGACATTTTTGGGCCAAGGATTGCCCCTTCAGAGTGATTGCCACATAGGCCCTCGTGGATCTCTTTCATTAGATATTCAGCTTCTTTGGGCCAAATGCACCTCAAACATGGCATAGTGTAGCCTCGCCAATATAACTTTCCATCGATCATCAAATACCGGGCCAAGCTATTACAAATCTGGTGTGCCTTTTCTTGGTCACTAGGCAATTCGGTTGTGGTTAGGTATCAGATGATTGGGTCCATCCATGTGGTCTCATGCTCTTCGGCCATACTTGCTACTTCTTTGTTAATACTAGGCTCGGCTAACCTTTCAATGGGAACCGAAGTTAGGTCATTGTTGCCCAGACCCGAGGCGACCCAAGCTAGCACATTAGCTTCTGTGTTTTCTGACTTGGGGTTCTGCTTCAATAAGTAGAACTTAAACTGCCCGAGCAGTGTCTTGACCTCTTGTAAATACACAGCCATTGATTTTGTTTTGGCTTGAAACACCCCAGTAACTTGTTGAATGACAAGCATTGAGTCGCTATGAATGACTATGTGGTCTACCCCAAGATCCCTGGTGATCTTTAGCTTGGCCAGGAGTGCTTCATACATTGCCTCATTATTAGAGGCTTTGAAGTCGAACCGTAGCGTGTAGATCCCCTTAAATCTGCCCGGGCTTATCAAAACTAGCTCGGCTCTTGAACCTTCTGAGCAAGAAGATCTGTCAGCAAAAAGTTTCCATTCTGGCTTTGGCGTGGCATGACTTTTGCTATAGCTCGGGGCCTTTGGAACTTCCACAGGTGCCTTCTCAACCAATGGAGTGCCTAGCTCGGCATCCGTGAACTCAACGATAAAATTTATGAGCGTCTGAGCTTTGATAGCTGTCCTGGGCACAAAATTAACATCGTATTGGCCAAGCTCAACCGACTATTTGGCCATCCTTCTTGATATCTTTGGACTCTAAAGAACTTGCCAAAGTAGAAACTTCATCGAGACACATATTGTGTGGTCTTGAAATAGGGTCGTAGCTTTTGAGCAGACGTGACTAGGGCAAATGCCAATTTCGTGAGTTGGGGGGTACCTCTCTTCGGCCCCCTGGAACGCATGGCTTGTATAATGGATGGGTTTTTGGACACCGTCTTCTTATCAGACAAGAACAGAGCTAACCGCCTTTCCCGACAGGGCCAGATAGGCCCACAATATTTTTCGCAGTAAAGGTTTGAATAGGAGCAGGGACATGGCTAAGTACCTTTTGAAATTCTGAAAGGCTTCTTCACATTTCCTGCTCCATTCAAACCGCCCCTACAGTACTTGAAAAAATGGATAGCACTTGTGATAGACCAGGAGACAAATCTGGAGAGAGCTGCTATCATGCTAGTAAGTTTTTGCACCTCTTTTACTGTCCGAGGTGAATGCATGTCTATAACTGCTCGAGCCTTGGCTGGGTTAACTTTGATTCCTCTTTGGTTGACAAGGAATCTGAGGAACTTACCCAAGCTGACCCTAAACACACACTTGGCTAGGTTGAGTTTTATCCCATAATCTTGGAGAATGCCAAAGCTCGCTCGGAGATAGGCCATGTGATCCACTACTCAGACAGATTTAACTAGCATGTCGTCTACGTAAACCTCCATTGTTTTACCGATCAACGGGGCAAACATCTTATTCACCAAGCATCGGTAGGTTGCACTGACGTTCTTGAGTCTGAAGGGCATTACCACATAACAATAGAGCCCTTTATCGGTGACAAAAGCTGTTTTCATCTATCCTCCTCGGCCATTTTTATTTGGTTATAGAAAAAATAAGCATCCATGAAGCTGAGCAACTCGTGCTCGATAGTCGTGTTGACGAACTGGTCTATTCTAGGTAGTGGAAAGTATTCCTTTGGGCAAGCTTTATTTAGGTTGGTGTAATCTATACATACCCACCACTTTCCATTCACCTTCTTTGCTAGGACCACATTGGCTATCCACTCTGGATACTTGACCTCTCTGATGAACCTTGCTTTCAAGAGCCTTTGAACCTCTTCATTAATAGCGGCATATCTTTTCGAATTGAAGGCCCTTCTCTTTTGGATCATCTGTTTGTGATTAGGTAGACATTGAGCCGGTGACAGATTATGCTTGGGTCAATACCAGGCATGTCTTCGTGTGACCATACCAACACGTCCCGGTACTCCATAAAGAACAGCTCAAGGTCAGCCCAAAACTCAGGTCTTAGCTGAGATCTGAGTTGGACCGTGCAGTCAGGATGCGCCAGGTCAAGACTGAATGACATTAGGTCTTTAACTAGGGTAGCGCTCACCTCTTCTTCAAGCATTTGGGGGTCAAGATCGAAGAGCATCTTAGGCTCTAGGTCGGCTAGAACTTCAATTTTATCGACCTTATAGATGGCTAAAATGTCAAGTTGTCAAGCTGACACTGCTCTGATGACATTGGCGTAACAAGCTCGGGAGTCTTTCTGCGACGACCGGATTATTCCGACCCCATTCTCCATTGGTAATTTCATTGCCAAGTGGTAAGTAGAGACCATAGCCTTCAACGCGTTTAGTGTGGGACGGTCGATGATAATATTATACTATGAGGGTTTGTCGACAACCAGGAAGTCGACAAAGTGTGTAACTAGAGAGCACCCTCTTTGAATGTAACTGGCAGGCCAACTTTACCTACTGCTTAGACACACTCGCCCACGAAGCCATATAGTGTCGTTTGAACCGAGGTGAAGTTAGCGTTGCTAATCTTCAACTTGTCGTAGGCTTGCTTGAACAAGATATCAGCAGAGCAACCGTTATCAATAAGCATACGCCACACTATGTTATTCGTGATGTGTAGCTTGCACACAAGAGCATCGTCATGTGGATGGATTAATTTGTCCACCTCCTCCTCGGTGAAAGTGATCGGCATGTCTTCTTGGCGAAAAATTTTATTAACATGCTCGAACATGTTGACAAGCTCGCCTTTCTCGACTAGCCGAGCTTCTCAAACGTAAGCCCGCCACCCACTTGATGTGTCTCCGAGGAGTTCCCACCATCGTTTCATGGGTGGTTTTGCGCGTCTCAGCTCGGGTAATTATTCTTATCGGGTGCAAAGCCAGGAGTTAAGACTCGTTCAACAAATTCCCTCAAGTGTCTGTCTCAAACCAGTCTTTCAATCTAGTCCTTCAATTAAATACAGTCATGGGTATTGTGTCCCATATCGTTATGGAACTTGCAGTAGCTGGTTTGGTCCCGCTTAGCTTTGTTGCCCTTGAGTCCTGGTAGGGGTACCAGTAGGTTCCTTCCACTCACCTGGGCAAGCACTTGGTTGATGCTTGCTACTAGGGCCATGTAGCTTTGGAACTTTTCGGTTGGCGTCTTTGGCTTCTCAAGTTTATTCTCCTTTTTTTGCTTTTTATTTTACTCGGTGTTGGTTTGTTCCGATGCTTTCTTTTGCTTCTTCTCTTTCTTTATGCCATTGCTACTAGCTTCTTCTCTGCGGCTCTTCATGTAACGCCCGCCTAATTTTATGTAACGGATTATGCTATGATAAATGACGACGTTAAAAGTTATATTTATGATAAGTGTAATGATATATGATAGATAGTGCTAACCATTTTATTTTAAGTGTTATGGCAGGTGACGCTCACGTGGAATTGATGTGCTCAAATGTTCATGTCATTAATGTTATATGTTTAATCATATTTTTTTATAATTAATGTTATGAATGATTTTCGTATTTAAGGGCAGATCGGCAGGCCGGACCATTCAGTTCGGCAGGCCGAAATGTTTTCCTCAGAACGGCAGGCCGATGGTATATCATCGGTAGGCCGGACTTCAGTGATCGGCAGGCCAAAGATAGAGATCGACAAGCCGATGACAGCTGACAAGTAGTCAGCAGAAATTTCACAAAATTTATGATAAGGTTGAATTGTGTTAAGGATAATTTATTCTGGATAATTAACATAATTATGGGATGAATTGTTTAATTTTGGTAATGAAGCAATTGACTTTTGATTTATTTGAATTAATGGATAAAGTTTTCCCCTTTTTCAAAGGCAGAATATGGAAATCGTTACAAAATTGATGACCTTCCCTTATTGCTTCCCACTCTCCACGCATATGAGCCCATTTTAGTCAGAAAATTTCTGAAACATCTCTCATTCCTTTTTACGTTACTTTCATTTTCACATTAACACTTTTTCTCTCTCTCATTCTCTCTTCTTATCACATTTCTCTTCTCATTCATCCTCTCAAATTTTTCCTCTGTTATTATTATTTAAAATATTGAAATTTCTTTGGACTATTTCGAAGGAGATTAAGGAAGAATTCATTTTAAGGTAAGAGTTTATTTTTTTTAGCATTTTTGAAATTTTCTTCTCTTCAAACTGACTGCCATATCTTCATCTAGAAACTTTGTTTTGCTCTAAATTTTTAGTATGTTAATTATGCATGTGTTATATGATTCTCCTCCAAATTTCACGTTAATTTGAATTTTCTATAAAAAGTTATGAATCTTCTTCTCTCCACCACTCACAGTAAATTGTTGTTGATCAATTTTGTTGCACAAAAGTATGGTTGTTGTTTTTGTTGCAAATGAATGTTTTATTGCACGAAAATTGGTGTACATGCGATTATACATATTAAATTATAGACTGGAAATTTTGGTGATAATATGGTGAATATTTCATGTGTTATAGAATTTTTATTAAGCCTAGGTTATGCGACTGTTTAAACAGCAAAGTTGTGAGATTCTTGTTATGTGATATTTTTGTATGACTATATAATTTTATTTGGAAATGAGAAATTTTGTGCTACTGTATGTGTATAATAAAAATGATATCATATGAATTTTTAGGTCCAAATAAATTTATTTTAATTGTTTGGGAATTTTTATTGCATGTAATTCACTGTCCAAATTGTTAATGGCTATTTTGTCTCTGCCATCTAATGCACAGTTTGAACTGTTTAAAATTTATTTAAAGGTGATTTTTGGATATGTTATAGTACTATGTGTCTATTATATCTCCTAATTTTTGTAGATTTTTCTATGGTATGAAATTGTGAAAAATGGACCTGAGATAAGGATTGTTCACTGTGTTATGGTTGCTGACAGATTTTGGTATTTATGATGTATGACTTGTTTTAAATACTAAATGAAATTTTTATGACTAAAGAAAAATCATGCTAATATGTTTATATGTTAACTTTGATATTGCAGAATTTGGTACTCAAATTGTGTGTAAAAATAAACTTATTAAGTTATGTATTCATGTAGGTCAGAAGTGTAATTGTGTTGATAATTTTATTTGAATGTTTTAAAGCTAATGAAATAT
>CAMOHE010049981.1:0-31411 GCA_946598075.1 Artocarpus hirsutus | reverse complement strand
TGAGGGGGAGACTATCCTTTCTTTACCCCAATCTTATTTTCTTTTTCACGTGAAAACACACACTCTCTCTCTCGATTTCTCTCTCTCATTTTCTCTCTTCCTATCACATTTCTTTTATTCTTCTTCCTCTCAAATTTTTCCTCTGCTATTATTTATTAAAATATTGAAATTTCTTTGGACTAATTCGAAGGAGCCTAAGGAAGGATTTGTTTTAAGGTATGAGTTTATTTTTCAGCATTTCTGAAATTTTTCCCTCTTCAAACCGACTGCTATATCTCTGTCTAAGAATGTCATCTTGCTCTGAAATTTTTATATGTTAATTATGCATGTGTTATGTGATTTTCCTCCAAGTTTCACATTATTTTGATTTTTCTATAAAGTTATGAATTTTCTTTTCTCCATCACTCACAGTAATTTATTGCTGACTGTTTATGTTGCACAAAAGTATGGGTATTATTTTTAATGTAAATGAATGTTTTATTGCAAGAAAATTGGTGTACATGCTTATATATATATATTAAATTATGGGCTGGAAAGTTTGGTAATAATTTGATGAGTATTTCATATGTTATAGAATTTTTATTAAGCCTAGGTTATGTGACTGCTTAAACGGTAAAGTTGTGAGATTCTTGTTATGTGATATTTTTGTATGATTAAAATAATTTTATTTAGTAATGAGAATTTTTGTATTACTATAATTATAAGTTAATATGTGATCATGTGAATTTTAGGGTCATAATAATTCTATTTTAATTATTGGAAAATGATAACTGCATAGAACTCACTGTTTGCACATAGAATGTATTTTTGGCCTCTGCCTTCTAAAGAATGAATCGAGCTGTGTTGAATTTATTTGAAGCTAATTTTTGAGTATGTTGTAATTTTATATGTCTATTATATGTGTAAATTTTTGTAGATTTTTCTATGATATGAAAATGCGAAAATTGGACCTGAGATAAAAAGTGTTCACTGCCTAACTATTGCTGGCAGATTGCATGTTGAATTGTATGTGAATTGTTTAAATTATTAAATGAGATTTTTATGACTAAAGAAAAATCATGGTGATAAGTATATATGTTATCTATGTTCTTGCCAATTTTGGTTCTCAAATTTTATGTGAATGTTAAGTTTCTAATTTTTAAATTCATGGAGGTCAGAAATATAAATGTGTTGAAAATGTTGTTTCAATGTTTTATGGTTAATGAAAAATGTATGTATGATGTTTTTATGAAATGGTTATTATGGATGTTATGTTATGGCAATTAATTCATTAAACTAAATGTTAATTACCATTTTATGAATGTATGACATGATCATAATAAGTAGTGAGCACATCAAGACCGCGGCGTTGTCACCTACAAAAGTAAGGTTAAGTAAGCTCATTGAGGTAAGTACATTCTCACCTGCAACCTGATATGTTTACGAAAAGTATGTTTATGAAAAGTATGAGTTTTATGAAAAGTTTGAAATCCATTTTTATGATAGTTTTATGATGATTTCTCATGATGATTTTTCATGAAGTTTAAGGCATAAAAGTTTATGCATGTTTTCATGATAATGTTTTTCAAAGTATGAAAGTATAAGTATGTATATATGTATCACCTAAATAAGTGTTGCACACCCAATGATATGTTATGTTATGTTATGTTATGTTATGTGTCATGTTTGGTTTGGGATTAGCTACCCCTCTTCTCTCATGAGGGCGCGCCTATGATGATGATGTTATGGTGCAACACTTGGGCCCTTAAGATAAAATGAATAAAGTTTTAATATGGTTGATGTAATGAAAGATATGTTCCTATGAAAATGTGCCTAGTGCACTATTATGATGATGATAATGATGAAGTTGATGATGTTTATGAAATGTTTTTAAGTTGTGAGAATTACAATGTACTTACTAAGCGTTAGCTTATTCAAAGTTTTATATCATGTTGTAGATAAGGGTAAGAAAGTTATGGAGTAGGCGGAGGACACTGACAGGCGTGTGAGCTCAGGAAAATGGTTTGCAAATGGAAGAACGCCATGGAAAGAGATTTTTATGAAATGAGTTTGATTTTCGATTCCGAATATGCTTATGATTTTTGAATTTTAAGGATATGTCTTAAAACTATTAAGAATACTTGTTTAATGTAATTTTAATTATTTTATAAATTTTCTTCCGTGTTTGAAATTTTAAAACTTCTTTTAAAAGAATTTTTTTTTTTCAGTTTGATCTGCCGACCACTACTGGTCGGACTGCCAAAGGATTTTAATCGGCCTGTCGAATGCCAAGTTTCGGCCTGCCGATCTGGTTAACTTTGAAAACCCATTTTGCAAAGCCTCGGGCGGCCTGCCGATGGATGACCTTCGGCCTGCCGGTCGAGTTTAGCCTGCCGAAGTCACAAGTTCGGCCTGCCGAAATATGTTCAAAGAATTTTATTTTTGTTTTCAAAGGTTAATTTAATTTTCAATGATATTAGCAAACTATTTATAGAATGTTTTTGGAAAAGCGAATTATTATAATTAAGTAATTTTAAATTTTTTGTAATTTGTATAAAAATACAGATATATATATGTATGTACAGATCTTGGGAATGCTTTTCCAAACTATGATTATTAATATGAATTCAAATACATAATAGTTTTGCTACAATTAATGTTTTAAAGAATGAATGTAACGACATCTGTGACGTCCGGAAAAGGGGGCGTTACATTTTTGGTCTTTTTCTTTATTTTAGGAAAATGGATGGTTTGACTTTTATGATGATTTGAATTATTTGATATGGTTTCCTATTTTAAAGGTTAAAATAAGGTAAGTGGAGCTAAATCAGAAGATTTCCTAATCCCCTCCATCTTGCACATGAATTGCCTCAATTTTTAGTCAGGAAAAAAAATTCTAACATAATAGAGAATATTGACCCCCTTGCATTATCCTCCTTCATGGTAATCTTTCTCTCTCTCTCTCCCTCTATTTTTCTTAGATATTTCTCTCCTTCTTTTCACATTTTCTTTTCCCTTCTTTCCTCTATTTTCTTACAAATACTTAAAAGAAATATTGAGTTTTCTTTGGGCAAATTCAAAGGAAGCTTGGGAATAAATTTTTGAGGTAAGAGTCTTGTTCTCGGAATTTCTAAAAATTGTAGTCTACCTATGTTCTGACCCCCATAACTTTGTCTACGAATTTCTATTTGTTTTAAAATTTTAGTATGATGTTCATGCATGTGTTATGTGATGTTCCTCTAAATTTCACACCAATTGGATTTTTCTACGTTGAGTTATAAATTTTCTTCTCTCTGCCACTCACAAAAGATTATTGCTAGTTGGTTATGTTGCACAAAAATATAGTTTTTGTTTATAGGGCAAATGTGCTTTAATTTTTATGAAATTTGGCAGAAATTTTCATGGTTATATTAAGTGTTGAACTGGAAAGTCTCATGGTGAAATGATAAATATTTTATGTGTTATTGAATTTTCATTAAGACTAGGTTTTGAGACTGTTTTATCAATGAATTGATGGACTATTGTTGTGTGAAGTTTCTTTTTTGTATAATTAAATGAATATAATTGGTGATGAAACTTTTTGTGCTTTTTTAGTTATATGTTAATAAGTTATCATATGAATTTTAGGGTCATAATAATTTTATTTAATTTATTGGATTATGATGATTATATGAAACTCACTGCCTAATATGATGGAAGTTATTTTGTTCCTGTCTTCCAATGCACATTTTGGACTGTTTTGAATTTATTTAAAGTTAATTTTAGGCTATTTTGTAATTTTAAGTATCTATTATATGTAATATTTTTATGAAATTATTTTAAAATATAGATAACTTACTAAATGAATGTAAGTAAGGACTGCTCACTGATTTGTTATTGTTAGTAGAATTTGTGTTGTATGTTTTATGACTTGTTTTAGATACCAAATGGAATTGTTATGACCAATGAAAAATCATGATATTGTGTGTATATGTTAACTTCGTCCTTACCAAGTTTGGTACTCAAATTGTGTATGACTTTTAAGTTATTGAGCTATGAATTCATATAGGTCAGATAGCAATTGTGTTGATAGTTTTGTTCTAATGTTTTAAGGGTTAATGAAACGTGTTATGAATTAATGTTTTCAAGAGTAGAAAGTGTGTGTGATATAATATGGTATTGGAATATGTTATGTGGTGTTGAATGATTTCATGAAAATAAATGTTAATTTTTATTTTAAATGAATGTATGACATGAGCACACTAAGGAGTGAGCATATCAAGACTGCGGCGACGTCACCCACAATTAAGGTTAAGTAAGCTAAACAAGTAAGTACATTCTCACCTGTAACATTATGAAATTTACAAAAGTTTGAAAATCTATATTCATGATGGTTTCTCATGATGATTACACATGATGTATTATTATGAAAGTTTTAATGTAAAGAAGTTTATGCATGTTTTGATAATGATGTTTTTCCAAAGTATAAAAGTATAGATATATGTATGTATATATGTATCACCTAAATAAGTGTTGCACACCTATGTTTATGTTATATTTATGTTATGATGTCATGTTTGGTTTGGGATTAGCTACCTCTCTCCTCTCATGACGGTATGCTAATGATGATGTTAATGATGCAACACTTGGGCCCTTAAGATAAAATGAACAAAGTTTTATTATGGATAATGTAACGAAAGATATGTTCTATATGAAATTATGCTTAGTGCACTATTATGATGATGCATATGGTGATGATGTTCATTAAATGTTTTTTTTTTTATGTTGTGAGATATGAAATGTAATTACTAAGCTTTAGTTATTTGATGAACTATATAAACTATATTTTATATTTCTAAGTATGTTTATTTGATGAATTTCAAAGATTTGAAATATGACTCTTTGACTTTATAGTATTATCATTTGTCTTCCACATTTGAAATATTGAGACTTGTTTTAAATATTTTTTTTACAGTAGTTTAGCATGTTGATCATTATTGGTCAGTTTGCTGATGCAAAGTATGGCCTGCTGATTACACTGTGTCGGCCTGTCGAACTTAGCAATTTTTAAACCCCGTTTTGTAGAGCCTTGAGCGGCCTGCCGGTGGTTGAAGTTCAGACTTCCGGTCAAGTTCAACCTGTCGAAGTCTGAAGTTCGGCTGACCAAACTATGCAAGCAGATTTTAAATGTTGTGTTGTTTTTATTTAATTTATGGTTTTACTATTTGGTGTGAAAAACTATTTAAAGAATTTTTATATTCAAGTAATTTATTAAATATTGATATATATATTAAAAAAATGTATGCATGGATCCTGAGATATGTTTTTAAATTATGTTTCAATCAAATAGTTTATTTTAAATAATGGTATAAATAATGAATGTAACAACATCTGTGACGTCCGTAAGGGAGCGTTACAATATAACCTAATCTTTTTGGCTACTAAAAACCAACCACCGGGAGCCACATGTCCTCGATAACATTTGGATTCCCCATTGTACTTAGAATTTCTTATTCTGAGACTAAACCATAATTTCTTAAATTCATTTATCAAAATATAAAAATACTCATATTTACATATTATATGCATTTTGCAAACTTAATGCAATATGCAAAACACATCGATAAACAATATTGTAATGCAATATGCAAAACACATTGATAAACAATATTGTAAGAAACATGCTCATCTCAAGATAACAATATTGGCCAAAACAAAACAATTTAATTTGAAATCATGGCTACTAAGAAAGGGGTTAGAATCTTAACTCTCAAGCTTAAGAACAATCTTTTAAGCTTGGAACCAACTAATGTTAGCTCCACACATCCTTAATCCTAAAATGTATATGAGGACAATTTAAAACTAAAGCTCAACATATAACCATATTCATAAGTAAATCATGTGTTAATCCATTTCACTAGTGCGCTATTAAAATTTTATGTAACTTTGAGACATGATACAACTATGTTTTAAAATGAATTAAGGTTATATTTTTGGTTTAAAACTTGTTTTAGAATTAATCCTAAAATTAAAGAGGTTCTAAAAGGTTTAAAAATCACAAAAAAGAAAAAAAAAAGAGCAAGGTTTTCTAGCCTATCGATCTCGGGATTGGCCTGCCACTCTTCAGAGGCCCCTCAAAAGGCCAAACTGGCTGGTCAGCGAAGTAACTAGCCTCCCACCCTGAGGCAACTGGCCTGCCACCTTCAAGTAATAGCCTTACGACCCTCAAGTAGCTTGGAAAATTCCAGGTTTAGGTTTTTGAGCCTTTTAAGCTCCAAGCTTGATTCCAAACTTATTTTTCACATCTAAGGGCATTGAAAAGCATGCATAAATGATAGAATAACATTAAACAACAATTTTTTAGAACTCACTAACACAGATTTAAACATTGAGATTCAAAGTTTGGTCTCCACATGCAAAATCAAAACTAAAAAATACCAAGTCCCATTTTTTACACTTAGATTGACAAAATCGTCAACATGCAGTGAGTAAGTTTCTTTTTAAACAATTAAAACATGTTTCTAACATAAATATCAAATCAAAATAATAACACAATCACTGCGTTAATCATTCTAATCAATGTTTAAATCATAAAACTGAAAACAAAAAATATGCACATTAATATAAACCAAAAATTTGCATGAATACGGAACACGAAAATCATGCATTAAAGTTGAAGAAAATAAAACTAAAAACCAATTCAAATTAAAGAAAACCTACCTCAAAACTTCTTTAAAAAACACTAAATTTTTAGATTAAGAACCAAGCTTGAACTCTTGAAGTTGGCTGGCTATAAAGGTGACGTTTTTGGCTGGTCTTTGCACAAGAAGAGGGGTTGTCTTCCTTGGTGTTTTTGGCTATCTTTTGGCTGTATTTTTGCCTTGTTTTGGCTGGGTTTTTCCTACATTTTTTATTGTGCCTCAACTGTTTTTTTGGGTAAGAAAACGGGCTACATTCCTTGACCTTTTTTAGTGGTGCTTTAGCTACAATTTTTTTCTTTTTTTTTTTTTTTGAGTTTTTCATTGCCTTTTCTAAGTTATTTCTAGTTATTTGGCTATAGCAAGAAGAAGAGAGGAAGAGAACGTTGGCATGGGACAGAAGGGAGAGTGATGATTGTTTGTGGAGTTCTAAGTAGGGTATATGGGACTTTAGGTGGGTTTGATCTCTATGCATAGAGACTAAAAAAATTCTAATTTGTCTCCTGGGGGGAGGGGTGCACGGGTAGGAGTACAGAGAAAGTGAAGTTGGGGTAGTTTTGTAATAAAAGCTAAATGTGAGGTGTAAGGGCAAATAGGTAAATAAAGGGTATATTTTTTTAAAAAATTAAAATTATTATAAAAAGGGCAAATAGGTAAATAAAGGGTATATTTTTTTAAAAAATTAAAATTATTATAAAAATGTATTTTAAAAATGTAAATGGGTATTTTTTTTATGCAACATGATATTTTAAATTCAAATTAATAGGCACACTAATTGATTGAATTTACACACAATAAATTTGAATTTAATGAAAGGTGGATCTTTACTTTGTTTTGGATCCCATATCTCGTTTAGAATCTTGCCAAGTCCCTATTCATCAACTCCAATTTAGGGTTTCTACTAGGAAAGAGTCACCCTTTGTGGTTGATCTAAGTGAATGAACTACCTTGTCATCGCCATTGCGACTAGGTACACTTATAGGTTGGTTTCTCTTTTCATCTTGCTTTCGGTTCGATGTGCCGCATGATGACCTCTTTCTATGACAAACCTACTACTATTCGCCCCACCAAACATGAAAATCCCACTCCATTCTGGATTGGGCAATCACTTATCAATTTCCTTGTCATCATTGAAGTCCCAAAAGTTTGCCAATCGTCATAATGATCTACAACTGGCTTTATTTTGACATGGTTTGTTCTAAAACAACTAAGCAAAAGGAAACTAGGGTTTGGAGGATAAAAAACACAAAAAAAAATAAAGATCTTGAAGAACTTTTTTAGTTTTGATGCTAAAAGTCACAAACAGCCTAAAAACCAGCAATTTCCATAGTGAAACACCATAAAAATGGTACCAAATTATTCGAAATCATAATAAAAATGGATTTAAAGAACCAAAATTGGAAAAAAAAAAGATAAATTACATTGACACCCCTGTGTTTTACGCTAATTATAGTGACACTCCTAGGACCAAAACTAATCACATTGACACGCCCTGATTTTTTAAAAAATTATAGAGAAACCCCCTACCGTGAGAGTTCACTATTAGTTGACCATTAATTTTGTTGCCCTTCCAACTATCAAATGATATTTTAAGCTATTTATGCACTTAAAATGACATTTTTGACCTTATTTTAAATGCAAAAATAGCATACTTGCTTGTAACTATAAATTGTAATCTAATGGTAGAGAAAGTAATTTTTTTTGAAAAATTTACATTTATAAAAGGATATAATTATTCTTCATCCACTAAAATAACATACAATTTAGAAATATTTCTAATGGAAATTAGCATTTTTATAGTGCAAAGCAACCATATAAAGATGATAATTATGCCCCAAGTAAGATAAGATATGGTCATAGCAAAAAGAAAAAAAATAAAATTAGGTACTTTAAAAAGTTCATGGGTCATAATATTCTAAAAATTATAGAGTCAAAATAAAAGTCCATAGACCATAATATTTTAAAGAATTAGATAATCCAAAAAAAAAGTCAATAAGTCATAATATGAAGATAAAAGACTGCATAAGTCCAAAATATTCAAAATAAGTCATGGACATATAAGGGCTACCAACACATAGTAAAACAAAAAGGACCGCCATCCATCAAGAGATCCTTACACAATCATATTACTCGAATATCAATTCTTCTACATCAAGCAACAATAATATTACAATATTTATCAAACACTTCTACTAAATAACTAGCTAGATAGCTAAAAAAATAACAAACTAATGAAACATCAAACTAACTAATTTTACCAATTACACTAACTCATTTCACAAATTAGGTAATTCCAACAAAATAAAAACTAACAAATTCACAAATCATAATCATACTAATAATTTCACAAATAATACTAACTAATTTCACAGATCAATTAATTCAACAAACTAAAAACTAACAAATTTCACAAATTAAACTAACTAATTTCACAAATTAAACTAACTCATTTCACAAATTAGATAATTTCAACAAAATGAAAATTAACAAATTCACAAATTATACTTACTAATTTGAAAAATAACACTAACTAGTTTAACAAATTAGTTAATCCAACAAATTTTGCACATCAAATTTCATAAATAACACTAACTACATATTAAGGAGGAGTTGCGACAACTAGAGTGGCAACGCATGGAGTTGGTGACATTATGAGTGAGGTGCAACAATAGTGGAAGGCCATAGAGGGAGGGGGCATGGACTGGCCAGTTAGGTAGAGGGTGGGAGGGAGGGAGGAAGGGAGGTTTAGGAGGGGTATGTTTTAGGGTTTATTTTCTCTAATTAATGTTTAGGGATTTTTTTCCCTTCAAATCGATGGTTGAGGCTTAATTTTGCAGATCAATGGTTGAGATTAAATGTGATATTTTGGTCATTTCAAATAAAAATTTAATAGAGTTGTCTAGGAGGTGTTGTGTGATTAGTTTTGGTTCAAAGGGTGTCATTGTAAGCAGGATAAAGCATAGGAAGTGTCAGCATAATTTACCCAGATAACAAAAAAAAAATAAAAACAAAAATAAAAACAAAGAAATGAGAAGAGATTGCATAGGATAAACTAGAGAACTCAAGAACTCTTCATCTTCTCACTCTGACTTAAAAATGCAAAGTGAAGGCATTGAAAGAAGGAGGGGTTTTTTATGTCTAAAATCATGAAGCCAATGGTTAGGATTGCATATTAAAGAAATGATCAAACAATTGAGATCAAGCGTCATTTCGTTTCCTTGCTTACACCAAGGCCTTGCCTTTTTGAATTTGGGTGACATCATTATTTCAAATTTAGCTAGTGGAATTATTCCACATATTACCCTCCTTGACACTTAGACCTTTTTGAGGAAAGGTTATGATGACTCTTGAGAGGACTGTTGTGCAAGGGAAGGAAGAGCAAAAACAACAAGTGGTGCCGATCTATTTGTTTTATTTGATCTCACTCCTATAGTCGATTTAATCGACTAAAGAGCAGGGGGTTAACTTTTGGGGTCTAATTTGGAGAAGCCTAAATCAAAGGCTCAACCTCAAGGTCAAGTGTCTCGCAGCCCAAATTACATATTAAGCTAGACAAGCTCAATCATGTGGAAAGTTAATAAGTGCTTAATTTCACACACAAATACACGTGCACTATATATATATATATTATTATTATTCCTTGTGTTTTCTTTGTTAATTTCTTGGTTTCCTTGTGTTTCATTTGTCTTTTTGTGCTTTGTAGGTGTCTTAGATGCCAAGGAATTTTTGGAGTCAAAAACTATGGTATAGACCTATTTTGGGCACCCAGCTTGAAAAATGAAAGAGTCAGGCTATGAAACTAGTAGCCGAGCACCCCAACAGGCACCAACTTGTTGCTCTATGGCGCCTGTTGGGGTGCCATTTTATTAGTGCCCCCTCTTTTTGTGCCTTGCATGTTTTTACAAGTTTTTTCTTTATTTTTGTCCAAAAAGGCTCCAAACGTTCTTGTTTTCATCCCTTCTTTGCAAACCTATAAATACATAATCTTAGAGCGCAAGAAGGAGACGTTCTTGATCAGTTTTCTTAGCTTAAGAGAGAGATGAGAAAGAAGCTCAATTGGTGGCTCAAGGAGAATAATCTGCTTAGAAGACTCTTCAACATTAAAACCATTCTTCTTTTTTCTTTCTTTTTTTCTTTTATTCTCTATCTTGTTATTTTAGGTTTATTTTTGGTTGAGGGTGATTTCAAAACCCTAGATATGGCTTGATAATTAACTTTTAGAATTGTTTCCAATTTTCCAATTGAGATTGTCTATGTTATTTTATAATTAAGTTTTATGATTATTTTCGTGTTTTATTTGGGTACGTAACTAAAAAAGACTTGAGAATGATTTAATGTTAGATTGGAATTATTGATCATCCTTGATAGCAAATTGTGGCCAATAATTACGGGAGGCTTTTGTTTGATTGCAATGTGCAATACAACCTAGATTGAAGAACCAAGCTTGTGTGTTTGTTAGTTAGATTAACCTATCTTTCTCATCTTAATGCTTCTGTTGAATTGAATCTAGATAGCTTATTTTATGTTCTTTAACGGAAAAAGATTTAGTCAAGAACTTGTTTTATTAAATGACACAATAAGAAAAGATTGGGATAGCTAAGCTTGTTGTTATCTATAGTTGATAATTTCCATAGTGAATTGGAGATAATATCAATGATTAATTTAATAGCCATTATTTAATGGTAGAGAATGATCCTTTAACTGGTTTTATAATTATTATCTTGCATTTATTTATTTTCTTGTTTTTTCTTTTAATTTAGTTATTTCGCTAATAGTCAAAACCCCTATTTATGTTTAGTTTTAATGTGGTTTTTAGGTTTTAGAGTTGATAACTAATTAATGAGAATCAATCCCTAGTGGAAATGACCCTTGCTCATAACTATACTCAAATGATACCATATTTTAGTAAGGTTTAATTTCAAACTCCCTCTGGACGCTATCACTTTTTGGTGTCATTGTTGGATACTATCAAAAGTCATCTAATGCCTGAAGCGTTCACTCCAGTTGATGGAACCATGAAAGGCCTAGTGGACTTCAGATTCGGCTTATTCCAATCACTTGTTCCGCTTGTTGTGGTTGTTATACTCAATTTGTCTAGAAGGTTTATCAAACTAAAGCTGATAACTACTAGAGGGAAGTTACAATCCACGAATTAAACAGTTGCTAAAGTTTAGATGAACCTAAATGTGGAGTTGCTAATAACATAACATGTGTCCCATTTCCTTTGTAATTGCTTAGACCCACTATTTCTTGTTGAGAATTCAGGTGTGTTGGGTTTGGCCTCTATAAATAGGCCCAGAGACCCCATTTGAAGAGCTACGCATTACATACTAACACAGATAAGCACTACTGTTTTCCTTTTTTATTTTCAGAAACTCCACTGTACTTGTACCAGATTCTTATCAGATTGTGAAGAAATCTCCTCAATAGTAGACATAACTTAAATTGAGTGATCATTGTAAATCTTGGTGTGGTGGATTTATTTGGGCAACTTGCAAGAATGCCCCCTAAAAGAACACCATTTCAAGATTGCCTTCCTTAAAGGCTCTTTTCAAAATTGACCATTGAATGAAAAAGCTTAATATTAAAAGTTCAAGTTACCCTCCCTTCTTATTTAAAAAAGCTTATTTATTAAAAGTCCAAATTGTCCTTTCTTCTTACTGCCTCTAATGGAAGAAGCACCAACAGCCTCTAGTTGTCAATGTGGGGTGCCAAACTGTAACCTAGTGGGTTCTAAACTTGGAGCCTATTAGATTCCAACATATTTTCTTTGAAACAAAAAAGCACCAACAACCTCTAGTCGCTTATGTGAGGTGCCAGATTATAACATAGTAGATTCTATTGGAAAAATAGTATGCAATGGAATTTTAAAATTTTTATATATCAGAGAATTTTTTAAAACACAAGTTTGATACACTATATACATAAATTAAGCAGATCTTACTAACCTCTGATTGCCAAAGAACTCCCATAATCTGTGAAGAGAAACAACATTCTAGAAGAGCCTCAACCAACTAGTCTTTGTTGCTATTCTCTATCCATGATCAGAGTGAGTGTGGGCTCACACGTACAGCTCTTCCACCGGTGACTCTCTTTCCAACCAATTGAGAGAACCCATAGCTAGTGTTTATGATTTACGAACAAGAGCTTTTAGGGAGTTTTAGAATCTCAAAAACAGAGCTTCACTCTTAATCTCTCAACTGATCTAAATAATAGTGAGACTCACTCCCTTTTTATAGAAGTTGGGTCCAGGAGTTAGTCCTTATCAGATAATGCCTCAAAATTCAAATCAGAAACAAATTTGGATCAATATCTGATGAAACCTGCGTGAAAATGCGTGATCTTTTTATCGCACGATTGGCATGCCGATCTGTCTAATAAGCATGCCAAACTTGCCTCATCGATAGGCCAAACTTGAGGATCAGCATGCCCTGTCAATGAGGCAAGTTTGGCATGCTTATTAGACAGATCGGCAAACTAAACTACCGATATAAATCTCAACGAATCTTTTATTTTTCACCCGAGATTCTATAGGATAAAGTCTTAGTTTTAATTCAAATAACCTAATAGAGAAGTTATCTTATTAAAACAACTTTATCTACATAATTTCTAGGAAAATAAATGAATTCCTGATAATTCTACAAGTTTATCTTGATTTAATTTATTCAAGATTAAATCAACCGATAAACAGACAAGAATTATTCAATCCTAATAACTCAACAAGTTTATCTTGAATTAATTTTGTCACAAAATTAATTCAACCGATAAACAGATATGAATTATTTGATTCTTTCGAATTTCAACCAATCTAATAAATCTAACATAAGTCACCAATTATTAGAAAAGCACACTATATCGTTATGGGATTTTATGAGCTAGCAAAGGGGACCAAATGGACCTATATAGTTCAAACTCCCGATAATTATGAAACCCAATATTCCAAACATATATTTCATATTTATCAACTCTAACGTTACTCCACTAAAAGCTTGGAGCTGCACTCTCAAACTATATAAAGTTATGAAGCCCGTATAGCTAAGTCTCCATGACATATCATAGTATATCGTATCCTTATAGGATTATCCATAATCAGCTTAAGGACAAGTTCTGTCTTACCTTCCTAATTATTTTTATCTTACGTTCCATTATCTCACTATCAAAAAACTTACCATCCAAAGACAATATACTATTCGGTTACACCTATGTATCCAAATGGTTAAACACTCTAGTTTTCCAATTACAAGATAACGCATGTAAAAGGATATCACTACTCCTAAAGAGGAGCTATGGATTCCATATCTATGAATAATAGGTCTACGCTACCAAGAGTCATGCCTCCAACGTACCAGCATGCATACTACTATTGAAATGTGGTTGTCACCTTTTGGTACATCAAAAGACACAAGTCAGGACAACGGGCCCACTATTCATCTCAAGATTAAGATACAATACAAATGATTATCTAAAGTGAATTGATTTGCCGAGACAGAATTATTAATCCAAATCAATTCATTTCATGTCCCGATCCAACACATCGTCACCTATGATAACGTGTCAATGTTTCTATTCACAGAGTCCACCTATGATGGTCAAGACAAACCATCTCCCAATAAGGATATGGACAAAATAACAATCTTTACATGAATAAAGCGCCCAAATTTATCCCTCGATTGTGGATCTTATGATTTAGGCCGTCACCTTAAGAATCATGTCTTCTGCATAATCTATCCATCATATGCCCAATTCTTAAAGGTTTAGACCAACAGTCTTAGACTATTGTTTGGTTAACATACATTCAACAAATATGAACGGAAAGAAGACAAGATTTAGTATATAAATAATAAATAAATTCTTTATTGATAAAAATGTCTCCAAAAATATATTACATTTTTACTCCTTAGGGCATACACATCTAACAATCTCCCACTTGCACTAAGTGAGTAAATATGAAAAATCTCGCATCCCCATAGCTTCCACATGCCTCTTGAAGACTTTCCCAGTAAATGTCTTCATAATGCTTAGCTAAATTGTCCTTAGACGCGATTTTGCATACCGTGACATGCTCGCCCTCGACAAAGTCCTTTATCACATGATACTTCCGATCAATATGCTTACTCTTCTTATAAAATCTTGGTTCCATAGCATTAGGTACTGCTGCACTGTTGTCACACTACAGTGATACCGCCTTATTCAACCAAGAACTACCTCGAGATCCCTAAGGAACTTGCGGAGCCACACTGCTTCTTTCGGAGCATCACTAGCTGCCACATACTTGGCCTCTATCGTTGAATCTGAAGTGCAATCTCGCTTTACACTTCTCCAACTGATAGCACCGCCACCCAGAGTAAACACAAAACTCGAAGTCGATCTCCTAGAATCAAGATAGGATTGAAAATCAAAGTCAGTGTATCTTAAAGGAGTCAAATCCTTACCCGAATACACAAGCATATACCCTCGAGCCCTTCTTAGGTACTTGAAAATATGCTTAACCGCAACCCAATGGTTTTGTCCTAGATCCGCCTAAAATCCACTTATAATCCCAACTGCTTAGAAAATATCTAGTCGTGTACAAAGCATGACATACATGAGACTACACACTGCCGAAGCATAAGGCACCTTCTTTATGTATTCTCTTTCTTTCTTAGACTTTGGAAAGTCTTTCTTAGAAAGAGTAATTCCAGACCTAGATGGTTGCCCATCTTTCTTGGAATCCTGCATTACAAACCTCTTGAGAATTTTATCTATGTAGCCAGCCTGGGACAAAGCTATCATTTTGTTTTTCTTATCCCAAAAGATCTAGATACCAAGAACAAAATTAGCCTCACCCAAGTCCTTCATGTCAAACTGCTTGGTCAACTATAATTTGACCGATGACAATGCCCCAATGTCATTGCCAATTAGCAGAATGTCATCTACATAGAGTAGTAGAAAAACCACCTTCCTATCCTTAATGTGTTTGTAAACACATGGCTCATCCGCATTTTGTGAGAACCCATAAGTCTTGATCACCTGATCAAATATTGTGTTCTAAGAACGAGAAGCCTGCATAAGTCCATAAATTGACTTTAGCAACTTAAAAACCTTACCCTCTTGACCCTTGACCTTGAACCCATCTAGTTGTTCCATATAAATGGACTCATCAAGATAACCATTTAGAAAAGCCATCTTGACATCCATTTGCCAAATCTCATAATCGAGAACGGCAGCTATGGATAAGAGAATCCGGATGGACTTAAGCATGGCTATAGGTGAAAAGGTTTCCTCGTAATCGATTCCTTCCTTTTGCATGTAACCCTTAGCTACCAGTCTAGCCTTTAAGGTTTCGACCTTTCCATCCACTCCTCTTTTTCTCTTATAGCTCCACTTACATCCTACGGGTTTTACCCCATCGGGAAAATCCACAAGCTCCCAAACCTGATTAGTCTCTATAGACTTCATTTATGTGTTCATGGCCTCTATTTATAGTTTCGAATCAACATCCTCTATAGCCTATACATAAGTATAAGGATCCATGTCATGTTCATCCAGTTTAGCCAAAAAGGCCTCACCATTGAACATATACCTCTTAGGTTGTTGCCTAATCCTCCCACTACACCAAAGCCCCTTAGATTGTTATTCGGTCATTTGGTTTTTCTACACTGATTTGAACGATTTCATTTGGAACCTCTGGAGTGATTGGATCACTCCTTAACTCCTCAAGCACCACTTTACTTCAAGACTTAAAGTCGTCCATTTAACTCTCCTCAAGGAAATTTGCATTAGTTAAAACCACAACTTTATTTTCCTTTAGGTTATAGAAATAACCCCCTTTAGTCCCCTTTGGATATTCTACAAACATGCAAACTTCCAAACATGCTTCCAACTTATTCGCATCCTTAAACAGGACATGAGCCAGACATCCCTATATGTGAATATGGTTTAAGGATGTCTTCCTACCTCGTGAGGAGTTTTAGGGACCGATTTTAAAGACACATTATTCAAAAGATAACATGCGGTATGTAATGCATATCCCTAAAAGGATAAAAAGCAATGATGAATAACTCATCATGGACCTTACCATCTCCAATAAAGTCCTATTCCTTCTCTCCGCTATGCCATTTTGTTGTAGAGTGCTCGGCACAGTCAAATGGGATAAATCCCATTCTCTAATAAGTATCTCAAAAACTCATCAGAAAGATATTCTTGACCTTGATCGGATCGAAGTGCCTTTATGGGTCTACCCAATTACTTTTCCACTTTAGCCCGAAACTCCCTGAACTTGTCAAAAGTTTCATTTTTGTGGTGTATTAGGTACAATACCTATACCTTGAGTAATCGTCAATAAAAGTGACGAAGTACTCATACCCTCCTCATGCCCGGATGTTAATCGGTCCGCAAACATCACTATGCACAAGTTCTAGAACCCCTTCGGCCCTATTGCCCTTAAACCCGATTGGTCTTTTGGTCATTTTACCCTCCAAACAAGATTCACATTGAGGTAAAGATTCCACCTTTAAGTGACTTAAAGGTCCATCCCTTACCAACCATTGAATCCTATTTAGGTTAATATGACCAAGGCACAAATGCCAAAGATAAGTCTTATTAGAGTGAGAAGTTTTAAGTCTTTTAGAGTTATTATCATTCATCTCAGAATTAAGCAGTAAGTACATCTTAGGTTTGATAAAATATAGATTATTTTGCATCCATCCAGAGAAGATAAAAGATTTGTTTTTATGAATCACCACTTTATTATTAAAAGAAACCAAATATGAGTTTTTAAATAAATAAGCTATAGATATTAAATTCCTCTTAAATTTAGGAATATAAAAACAATCTCGCAAAATTAAATTCCTATAATTATCAAAATAAAAATGGACGTCTCCCATTGCTTCCGCTAAGACCAAGGATCCATCGTCCATCTGAAGCATGAATCTTTATGAAGCAGACTTCTCGTTTCTTTGAACCCCTATAGAGAAACATAAATATGATTAGTTGCACCAGAATCTATGACCCAATTGTCACTAGATTCCTCAACTAAATAGGTTTCTAAATACAGAAGATCACACCTACCTCCTTTGGAAAAGAAGTCTTTAAAATGCTTCTTTATGTGCCCGACCTTCCCGTAGAAGAAGCATTCAAGCTTCTTTGGGTTCTTCTTCTTCTTCTTGCTCTTTTTGTTAGTAGGAATAGAAGACTTCCCATTTTTGGTCCGTTGCTTCTTTCCATTGCTTGAGTTGGGATTGGAACTATAAGTAGCTACCAAAATGGCCTCGCTACCAATAGGAGACTCCCTGATCAGCAGTTCAAACTCCTATAATTGTTTCATTAATTCTATTAATGTTATATCCTGCCTATTGCTCAAATTAAAAGTAGCTCTAAACGGAATAAATTCCTTTGACAGAGTCTCAAAGACCATAGTTATCTGAGTTTCAACATCGATGTCGGCTCCATTGGTTTAAGCCTTAGCAAGGTAACCCATGAGCAACATCATGTGCTCCTTTACAGATGTCCCCGACCTCTGCTAATAGTTTAAGAGTTTTTAAAGTGCCTCTTACTGCTTAGTTAAGGCCTGGCCTCCAAACATGTCTTCGAGATTATCAAGATCTACTTAGCAGTCTCATAATCCTCATGTTGAGCCTGCAACACATTGTTCATGCTAGCCATAACATAGCAACGGGCCTGATCATTCACATCTTTCTAGCGATCAAACGCTTAGAATTGCTCATTAGTGGAGTCTCCTATAGGCTCGAGAGGACAAGGGGTTGTCAGCACAAATTTTAGTTTCTCAAAGGAGAGGACGATATCTAGGTTCCATTTCCAATCATTATAATTCTCTCTAGTTAATTGGTTTTTGTCAACTATTGAAGATAAAGTGTTTTGAGATATTTTTAATCTACAATAAAGAATCATATACCAAATATAAGCAAACATACAATAATAATTTAGTAAGATAACACAATCATGTAAAAACATACAGATGTGTTTATGTGTCAAAACCTTAAAAATATCACAACCTTACAATGATAATTCCCAACTCAGAATTCAACAAGCTCCTAGGGGAGTCATGCCAAATTCAATCAGAAACACGAATCTCCTCCTGATTAATATATGCAATTGAGGACCCGTATGATCCAACATATATTAATAATTGTTTCTTTGGCCATTAATTATATTATTAGAGTTTCTAGGCGAGCTTAATAAGAAAATTAACATGAGTGCATAATCATTATTTTAATATTTTATCCACGATGTATAATCACTACCTAGGGTTGTGCAATCATAAATCATGCTAAAATACCTTATCCTCTTAGAGATCCAATCTGGTACATGATAGAAATCCCTTCCTAGGGGTCAGGACCACCATGTTCTTCCTATGGACCAATGATGGAAGCCTTAGGTCCTCTCTTCGAGAACCTTCTCCCACTCAATCTTTTGAAATCAAGGTTTTATTTTAAAAGACATGCATGAACAATTTTAATATGAGCGGCACTCCTTATTCTATATGATATGTTATCAATATATATAGCAAATCATATTATAATGTAGACAAGCAAAGCTACAAGCAAAATAATAAATAACTGTAATATTATGGTTCTACCCTAGAGAATAGAAAAACAAAGATTACAAGAGAATAATCGAAACATGTTTCAATTCTTCATCCTTGAATCCTCAAGCTGTATCCTTCTTTATGTAAATCCCATCTTCAAGTCTTCAATCCTATATGAATCAAATACTCCAGATTTTCGGTCATATCTAAACTTAATGTTTCTCAGAATTATCCCAAAAATAAAATTAAAACTACAAGCAAAACTACACCTTTTCTGAAAAATTTTTAGCTCTCTGTCGGCAAGCCGATCTAGGTGATCGATTTGCCGGTCATGACCCACCGGCCTGCTGATCATCACAGATCGGCCTACCGATTCATGGTAGATCGGCCTACCGAACTAGAAGATTGGCCTACTGCCAGAGCCACTTGATTTTTGCTCCACTGATGGCCTACCGAACCTTATGTCCGGCATGCTGATCTACGACCACCGGCCTGTCGAACTAGGATTCGGCATGCCGACCGAGCAAAAATCACCCTTTTAAGAAAATACAATTTTTCAATGCAATTTATCAATTTTATTCTCAACAATTCAAAAACATAAAATTAGAGACTCAGGAAATACCTAGGACCGCCATCATCAATCTTCTAGATCTGTATTCTCCGAATGATTATTTAATCACAAAATTCTTACAAATTTAAAATTAAATAATAATTCCTAGACGGAGATGATAGTCCGCCATCTAATTACATGAAAAATCTAGATACACATTCTAACCTCTAAGGAACCATAATCGGTATAAATTAATTAATTAATAAATAATAATTTAATCAACTATAATTAATTAATAAACATTCATCATATAATCCATGACAACATATAAAAATACATAGAAACCTAGAGTGCCAACTTTCTATAAAATTAAATTCAAGCATATGAGAGATTAAGATCATATAATTTATACATATAGCATGATCACAAACTCATAAATTTACATAAAAATCATGGCTCTAATACCAATTGTTAGAAAAATAGTACGTAGCAAACTTTTAAAATTTTTATATATTAGAGTATTTTCTAAAACACAAGTTTGACACACTATATGCATAAATTAACCAGATCTTACTAACCTCTGATTGCCAGAGAACTCTTGTAATCTGTGAAGAGAAGTAACATTCTAGAAGAGCCTTAACCAACTGGTCTTCTTTTCTATTCTCCATCCACGATCGGAGTGAGTGTGGGCTCACACGTACAACTCTTCCACCAAGTGACTCTCCTTCCAACCAATTTAGAGAACACAAAGCTAGTGTTCGTGATTTGTGAACAAGAGCTTTTAGGGAGTTCTAGAATCTCACAAGTAGAGTTTCACTCTTAATCTCTCAACTGATCTAAATAATAGTGAGACTCACTCCTTTTTTATAAAGGTTGGGTCTAGGAGTCAGTCCTTATTAGAGAATGCCTCAAAATTTGAATCAGAATCAAATTTGGATCAATATCTGATGAAATTTGTGTGAAAACACATGATCTTTGTATCACGCGATCGGCATACCGATCTGTCTAACCGGCATGCCAAACTTGCCCTATCGGTAGGCCGAACCTGAGGATCGGTATGCCAAATTGTTGATAAAAATCTCAATGAATTTTTTATTTTCTACTTGAGATTTTATAGGATAAAGTCTCAGTTTAATTCAAATAATCCAATAAAAAAGTGATCTAATTAAAACAACTTTATTTAGATAATCTCTAGGAAAATGAATGAGTTCCTGATAATTCTACAAGTTAATCTTGATTTAATTTATTGAAGATTAAATTATCCGATAAACAGACAAGAATTATCCGATCCTAATAATTCAACAAGTTTATCTTGAATTCATTTTGTCACAAAATTAATTCAACCGATAAATAGACATGAATTATTTGATTCTTTTGAATTTCAACCAATCTAATAAATCTGATATAAGTCACTAATTATTGAAAAAGCACACCGTATCATTATAGGATTTTATGAGCTAGCAAAGGGGACCAAATGGACCTCTATAGTTCAAGCTCCCGATAATTATGAAACCCAATATCCCATATATACATTTCATAATTATCAACTCCAACGCTACTTCACTAAAAGCTTGGAGTTGCACTCTCGAACTATATAGAATTACGAAGCCTATATAGCTAAGTCTTCATGACATATCATAGTGTATCGTATCCCCATAGGATTATCCATAATCAGCTTAAGGATAAGTTTTGTCTTACCTTCTCGATTATTTTTATCTTATGTTCCATTATCTCACCATCAAAAAACTTGCCATCCAAAGACAGGATACCATTCAGTTACACCTATGTATCCAAATGGTTGAGCACTCCAATTTTCCAATTACAAGATAACTCATATAAAAGGATATCACTACTCCTAAAGAGGAGCCATGGATTCCATATCTATGAATAATAGGTCCACGCTATCAAGAGTTATGCCTCCAACGCACCGGCATACATACCACTATTAAAATATGGGTGTCACCCTTTGGTACATCAAAAGACACTAGTCAAGACAACGAGCCCACTATTCATCTCAGGATTAAGATACAATACAAATGATTGTCTAAAGTGAATCGATTTGCCGAGACAAAATTATTAATCCAAATTAATTCACTTTATGGCTCGATCCAACACATCGTTACCTATGACAATGTGCCAATGTTTCTATTCACAAAGTCCATCTCTGATGGTTAAGACAAACCATCCCCAATAGGGATATAGACAACATAACAATCTTTACATGAATAAAGCACCCAACTTTATTCCTTTGATTGCAAATCTTATGATTTAGACTGTCACCTTAAGAATCATGTCTTCCACATAATCTATCCATCATATGCCCAATTCTTAAAGGTTTAGATCGACAGTCTTAGACTATTATTTGCTTAACATACATTCAACAAATATGAACGTAAAGAGAATAAGATTTGGTATATAAATAATAAATAAATTTTTTATTAATAAAAATGTCTCCAAAAACATATTACATTTTTACTCCTTAGGGCATACACATCTAACATATTCCAAAGTTGGAACTTACCAGATTCCAACATATTTTCTTTGAAACAAAGAAGCAACAACTACCTTTGGTTGCTAACATGAGGTGCCAAATTATTACTTGGTAGGTTTCAAAGTTAGAACCTACCAGATTCCAACATTTTTTTTTTTGAAGCAAAAAAATGCCAACTACTAGGTTCCCTTTTGGAACTCGTTATGTTCTATCATGAAACTCACAGATTCCATATCGAAACTTGCTAGATTCCATCCTAGAACACATCAGGTTCCAAAGTAGAATCTACTACAAAGTACAACAAAAAAATGTTCACAAAATCTTCACACACAGATACAAAAATCTTATATCTAACTACAAACTCAAATCACAACATGTAATCTAGTTTCAACAGACAAAGAACACATGAGCACCAAAAGCAAACAAATCTTGAAGCCTATTAAACACTAATATGTTGATGACTGCTGCATGGGGTTGGCTCCAATAAGCAACAAGCAATAGGCAACATGATTCCATGAAATAAGAATTATAACTAAATAAGAAAACTATACTAAGTAATGTGATAATGTGTTACTCTCTTTACCAAAAGGTCTATTGTGAAAATGAGAAAAATTGTTCCTTTTTCTACATTATGAAAGAACAAAAAGAATAAAAAAGTCTACTGTGAAGGTAAGAAAAATCTTTTTTTTTTCCTTATTGAAAACAAAACCTATGGACTTAGATGGTCTTTTGCACAACAATGCCGATAACCAAAACATAGAAAATAATATTTCATCATCAAGAAAGTATCCAAAAATCTAACATGTAAAGTGCAAAGAACAACATCAAGCTGTAAAGGATAGTTTTTTAGTAGGAAAAAATGTGGAGCATTTTTTGTTTCTCTTTTTGGTGGGAAAGCTTAATCCACAAAAATATATAACAAAATTTGGACTTGCCATAGATATCAAACTCTTGGCGGCGAGCTTCCTAGCTACAATGAACTGACAAAGCGGCAGAGGAAGTTCACCTCAAAGTCGGATCGTAGATCTTGGACTTCAACAAACCACAGTCTCGAATTTAGCAAGATCTACTATGAGATCAATGGATCTGATCTACTGTAGATCTCGACCTTTAATGAAATGTGATCACGAACCTCCATTGTCCTACCCAATCAACAAGGTGGAGTACCAGATCACTACCTTTGTTGGCAAGAAGTCCTTCCCAATCTCCTTCAATTTCTAGTAGAAACTTCTCTAGATCCCTCTTAATCTCTAATGGTCATCCCAATGCATTCGCCAAGCCTACGAGTTTTTTGGATCGAATCTGACCACAACGTAGATTTTCGACAAAGATCATCGAAGATCCAACAGTTGGAGAAGAAAACCAGGTTTAGAGGTATAAGAAGATGAAGTAGAAGATAGGTAGAGAGAGAATATAGATCTAGACTTGTTTTGGAAGGTCAGGGAAAGAAGGAGAGTGACAAACAGAGGCAAAGAGAAAGGAGAGAGAGGAAATGAAAATGAGGGAAAAAAATCTTTTTTTACCAAGGACAAAAAGGTCAAATTATAAATCAAATTAAAGAGAAAATAAACAATAAAGGGACTATTTTGAAAAGTTAAAACAAGGAGGACAATCTTACTAAGGACTGTCCATAAGAGGGCATTCCATGAAATTTTCCCTTTTTTATTTAGCATTTAGATTTCATTGATTTATATTCATAACATTTGCTATTATTTCTAATTAATGTCTATTTTTGGATTATGAGTTTGGAAGCCTATTTAAGACCTAATAAAGGTGATCAAAGGGCTAATTAACTCAAACTTGTTTGTTAATTAACACTGACAAGAATTATTTTAATGGAAGATGTACATGCCTACAATTACCTTCACAGCTTGGTGCAAAACTAGCATCATAAGCCCTCGTTGCCCCCATGTTAATGTCAAAATACTCATCTCAAATGATTCCATTATTTTCATTGTCGCACCACTAATTTCTCTAACTTCCTCAACTTCAAGTTTCCTTTCCTAATTGTCTTTGCCACATTTGTCCTTTGTTTGAGCTCGATATATAGCATGCTTCTGCATTGCGTATAGCACAATGATCCAAAAAATAACACTTGGCTTCAATATCATATAAGATGAATCTAGGCCCTTAAATCATCAAAGACTAAAATGTAAATCAGTTTCAAACATGAACTCCTTTGATTTTCTAGAAGCCTTTCAAATATATTGTCAACAATTTCAAAAAATTCCACTTTATTTGGATCATCTAATAAAATAGTAAACCTTTTGAATTACTCCTTAACTATATTCCTTGTGTCAATATGACTCTCTATCCTTGAATAGTACCTATTATGTCCTTGAACTATAAATTTTTTTAAATTTATTCCACCTCTAAACAGATCATAAGCCTCATTTGTCACACCGAATATAGAATAAAATTAGGATAAATAATCCTAATTCCATGTTTGGCAGCTAATATTGACCGAATTATATTAGATTTGGTTGGAAAATAGTCCCATCCATGTGGGATTAAATAATCCCACAAAAAATGATGGGATTAATACTCCAAGACTAGGATTATCAAAGCCTTGTTGTCCCTCCTCCCCTCTTAGATCTACTGCCTATAAAAGGAAGTCACCACCACCACCACCATCGGAGCTAGGCGAAGCATGTAGTAATGATGGCAACCAAGAACCCCCCTCTCCCTCGATGATGCCCAATCTCCTCTCCTATCCCGTGACAACAACAGCGACAAGCTTCTCTTCCCTAGTGATAGTGTTTAAGATCCCCTCTATCATGAAGAAAACGACAGCTGTCTTCTTTTCCTCAACGACAGTGAACTATCATGAATGGCTTTAAAACAATCTTTTAGGTTTTATTATTTTGCCTAAACTGGGTTTCAATGCCTCGACTTATGTGTGGGCTTCTTTCACTTTTTTAAAAAACTATATTTCAGTAATACTTGTTATTTGATTGATTCATAATGTGGGTATTTTGAAGCTTTCAAATTATCTTCACGATCTGATGCTATTGATGGAAATATCTATGTTTAATTGCAATGCAATTGTTGCTTAAGCTTTCATGGCTATCGCCTATCAATAATGTTTCATTTTCTTATTATATTGGATTTTTTAGATTTTTATTTTAAAAAATCTTTTGTTTGTTGACCAATTATTCTCACTATTTTTTATTTTTTACAATTTATTAGTAATTTTAATAACAATAAAATTTAAAAATTATATTTAATTTAGTCCAGTCTAAGGATGCATCAAACATAGGACATGATTAAACATAATCTATTCTAATCCTATCTAATCCAATTCTACTTTATAATTCTATCCGATCTGCCAAATAAGGACATAAGGAATACTGCTTCTATGTAGTTGTAACTTAAATATATCCTTTGTATGAAAAATTTGTCTAATTTTCAGAATTAAATAATACATGTGAATAACTAAGTTTAGAAAGTGATACGAGGCTAATTAATAATACATTATGGGATGGTATTGGATTATAAATTGCAAGTGTTATGAAAACTAAGAAATGCAAGACTAAAATTATGAAACTAAAAGAATTTTAAAAAGAATTTTTAGGGAGAGAAAATAGAGAGAATCTCTGGTTTAGTATGAAGGAGAGGTGTGCTATGAATAAGTGATGGATAGGGTATTTATAGGAAAATTTATAACACTATTTACTGGTACGATTTACCTATGACATCATTGCTTACATCAACAATTATTACTATTTATCTAGAATCCGTATTTTCACAAAGTTTATTACTGGACAACCATCTTTCTTTGATAAGTTTCTAACATATCCTTTTTGAACAAGTTTATAGCACACCCTTTGGATGTCCACCATTTATGATACCTCATTAAAAACCTTGGGTACAAAAACCACTGCAAAAGGAAAAAGAGTACATCATTCTTGTATAGGTGCTTGATGTTGCCTCGTTAAAAACATAGCAAGGGAAAAAGAGTACAGTAAGTGTAAACTCCTCCTCAAGTTGACGTTAATCATTCTTTACAAATCTTACGAATGATATATCCCAATATCATGCACATGTCATCCGAAAGTTGATATAGGAAGTGCCTTCATAAACAGATCTATAATGTTGCCACTTGAACAAATGTATTGAACATTAATATCCTTTTTCTTTTCAAGCTCTTGGGTAAATGAAAAGAATTTTAGGGGTATGTGTTTTATTCTGTCACTGTGGATATATCTTTCCTTTATCTGAGTGACATATGCATTGTTGTCTTTAAATAATACTGTTGGATTCTTATTGAGTGGTAATCCACAAGTGGCTTGGATATGTTGAGTCGTGGACCTCAACCATACACATTCTCGACTCACTTCATGGAGTGCGATAACTTTAGCATGATTTGATGAAGTAGCAACTAGTGTTTGCGTTTGTGAATACCAAGAAATTGTAGTACCTTTGCTTGTGAATACATATCTAATCTTTGATCTAGCTTTATTGGATCTAACAAATAACTTGCATTGTATAACAAATTAGTCCTTGTTTTGATCCTTTGGTATAAAATAAACCCAAGTCAATTGTTCCTCAAAGATAACGAAATATGTGCTTAATTCCATTCCAACGTCTTCAAGTGAGAGCTGAGCTAAAACTTGTTAATAAGTTAATAGCAAAAACAATAACTAGTCTTGTACAATTAGCAAGATACATAAGAGCTCTAATTGCACTTAGATATGATACTTCAGGTAACCTCTTAATTATCTTCACAAGGACGAAATGGATTATTTCCACTTTAAGTAATTTGTTTACCATTGGAGTACTTAACGAATTTGCTTTGTCTATATTAAAGTGTTTTAAGACCTTTTCGATATAATTTGACTGATGCAAAAGTATTCAACTTTGTAAATGCTCAATCTATAAACCAAGACAATACTTGGTTTTTCTAAGGTTTTTCTTTTCAAATTCCTCTTTTAAGTATGTCACTATCTCAAGCATTTCTATATGAGTCCCAATAATGTTTAAATCATCAACATAGACAGTAATAATCACATATTCAATTGTTGTTTTCTTAATAAAAACACATAGGCATATAGGATTATTTTTATACCCTTTCTTTAATAAATATTCACTTAAACGATTATACTACATGCGTCTAGATTGCTCCATACAAGGATCTTTGTAACTTGATCGAATTTATTTCTTTGAGTTTTGAACTTGATGCTTCAGGCATTTTAAATCCTTCAAGGATTTTAATATAAATATCACTATCAAATGTATGCCCTAAGAAGTAAAAATGTAATATGTTTTTGGAGACATTTTTATCAATGAAGAATTTATTATTTATATATACCAAATATTGTCCTCTTTATGTTCATATTTGTTGAATGTATGATAAGCAAACAATAGTCTGAGACTGTATCTAAACCTTTAAGAATTGGGCATATGATGGACAGATTATGTGGAAGACACGATTCTTAAGGTGATGGTCTAAAAACATAAGATCTGCAACCGATGGGATAAAGTTGGGCGCTTTGTTAATGTAAAGATTGTTATGTTGTCTATATTTCTATTGGGAGATGGTTTGTCTTGACCATCGGAGGTGGACTCTATGAATAGAAACATTGACACGTTGTCATAGGTGATGATGTGTTGGATCGGGACATAAAGTGAATTGATTTGGATTAATAATTCTGTCTTGGTAAATTGATTCACTTTAGACAATCATTTGTATTATATCTTAATCCTAAGATGAATAGTGGGCCCATTGTCTTGACTTGTGCCTTTTGACATACCAAAGGGTAACACCCACATCTTAATAGTGGTATGCATGCCGATACATTGAAGGCATGACTCTTGATGATGTAGACCTGTTATTCATAGATATAGAATCCATAGCTCCTCTTTAGGAGTAGTGATATCTCTTATATGCGTTATCCTGTAATTGAAAAACTGGAGCGCTCAACCATTTGGATACATATGTGTAACCGAATGGTATACTGTCTTTGGATGGTAAGTTTTTCGATGGTGAGATAATGGAACGTAAGATAAAAATAATTAGGAAGGTAAGACAGAAGTTGTCCTTAAGCCAATTATGGATAATCCTATGGGGATAAGATACACTATGATATGTCATGGAGACTTAGCTATACAGGCTTCATAATTCTATAGAGTTCGAGTGTGCAGCTCCAAGCTTTTAGTGGAGTAGCGTTGGAGTTGATAATTATGAAATGTATATTTGAGATATTGGGTTTCATAATTATTGGGAGCTTGAACTATATAGGTCCATTTGGTCCCCTTTGCTAGCTCATAAAATCTTGTAATGATACGGCATGCTTTTACAATAATTGGTGACTTATGTCAGATTTATTAGATTGGTTGAAATTTGGAAGAATCAAATAATTCATGTCTGTTTATCGGTTGAATTAATTTTGTGACAAAATTAAATCAAGATAAACTAGTTAAATTATTAGGATCGGATAATTCTTGTCAGTTTATCAGTTGATTTAATTTTAGATAAATTAAATCAAGATAAACTTGTAGAATTATTGGGAATCTATTTATTATCCTAGAGATTATCTAGATAAAGTTGTTTTAATTAGATAACTTTTCTATTGGGTTATTTGAATTAAAATGGAGGCTTTATCCTATAGAATCTCCGGTGGAAAATAAAAATTCGCTGAGATTTTTTTTTGATAGTTCGGCATGCAGATCTTAAAGTTTGGCCTACCGATAGGGTAAGTTCGGCCTGCCTATGAAAAAGTTCAGGCTGCCTATGCACGAATTAAAAATCACACATTTTCACGCGTATTTCATCCGATATTGACTCGAATTTGATTCTGTTTCAAATTTTGGAGACCTTATCTGATAAGGAATGACCTTAGACCCAACCTCTATAAATAGGGAGTGAGTCTCATGAGTTATTTAGATCAATTGAGAGATTAAGAGTGATACTCTGCTGATGAGAATCTGAAACTTCCTGAGAGCTCTTGTTCACAAATCACAAACACTAGCTTTGAGTTCTCTTAATTGGTTGGAAGGAGAGTCTCCTTGAGGAAGAGCTGTACGTGTGAGCCCACACTCACTCCGATCCTAGATAGAGAATAGTAAAGAAGACCAGTTGGTTGAGGCTCTTCTAGAATGTTACTTCTGTACACAGATTTCGAGAGCTTTTCGGTGAATACAAGGTTCGTAAGATTAGGTTAATTTATACATATAGCATGTCAAACTTTTGTTTTGAAAAATACTCTGATTCAAAATTTTTAAAATTCTACTGCATATCTTTTTTCCAACAATTGGTATCAGAGTCATGGTTTTTACATAAATTTGCGAGTTTGTGATCATGCTATACTTATAAATTATATGATCTTAATATCTCCGATGCTTGAATTTAATTTTATAGAGAGTTGGCACTCTAGGTTTCTATATAATATTATATGTTGTCATGGATTATGTGGTGAATGTCTATTAATTAATTATGGTTGATTAAATTATTATTTAATTATTTATTAATTAATTAATTTATACCGGTTATGGTCCTTAGAGGTTAGAACATGTATCTAGGTTTTTCATGTAATTAGATGATGAACTATCATCTCCGTCTAGAAATTATTATTCAATTTTAATTTTGTAAAAATTTTGTAATTAAATAATCATTCGGACAAGACGGACCTACAAGATTGATGATAGCGAACTCATGTATTTCCTGAGTCTTTAATTTAATGTTTTTAAATTGTTGAAAATAAAATTGATGAATTGCATTAAAAATTATATTTTCTAGAAAAGGTGATTTCTGCTCGATCGGCATGCCGAACTCTCTAGTTCGGCAAGCCGATGGTCGTAGATCGGTAGGCCAAATGTAAGGTTCAGCATGCCATCAGCGGGGCAGAAATCAGGCGGCTTTGGCGGCAGGCCAAACTTCTAGTTCGACAGGCTGATGGGTCATGACCGGCAGGCCGACCACATAAATCGACTTGCCGGCGGAGAGTTGAAAATTTTAGAAAAGGTGTAGTTTTTTTGATGCAGTTTTAATTTTAATTTTGAGACAATTCTGAGAAACATTAAATATGGATTTGACCGGAAATATAGAGTATTCGATTCATACGAGATTGAAGACTTGGAGATGGGATTTACAAGAGGAAGGATATAGCTTGGAGATTCAAGGATGAAAAATCGATAATATGTTTCGATTATTCTCTTGTAATCTTTGTTTTCTATTCTCTAGGGTGGAACCATAATATTACGATTATTTATTATTATTTTGCTTGTTGCTTTGCTTAATAGCTTTGCTTGTCTGCATTATAATATGTTTTGCCATGTATATTGATAACATGTCATATAGAATAGGGAGTGCTGCTCATATTAAAATTATTCATGTATATCTTTTAAAATAAAACCTTGATTTTAAAAGATTGAGTGGGAGAAGGTTTTCGAAGAGAGGACCTAAGGCCTCCATCGTTGGTCCATAGGAAGAACATAGTGGTTCTGACCCCTAGGGAGGGATTTCTATCATGTACTAGATTGGATCTTTGAGAAGATAAGGAATTTTAGCATGATTTATGGTTGCAAACCCCTAGGTGGTGATTGTAAATCATGGATAAAATATTGAAACGATGGTTATACGCTCATGTTAATTTTATTATTAACCTCCCCTAGAAGCTCTGTTAATAAAAGTAATGGCCAAAGAAACGATTATTAATATATGCTAGATCATACGGGTCCTGGATGGCATATATTAATTAGGAGGGGATCCGTGTTCTTGATTGAATTCGGCATACTCCCCTAGGAGCTTGTTGAATTATGAGTTGGGAATTATCATTGTAAGGTTGTGATATTTTCAAGGTTTTGACACATAAACATATTTGTATGTTTTTACATGGTTGTGTTCTCTTACAAAATTATCATGAAGTGTTTGCTTATGTTTGGTATATGATTCTTTATTGTAGATTAAAAATGTCTAAAAACTCTTTATCTTCGATACTTGACAAAAACCTATTAACCGGAGAGAATTATAATGATTGGAAACGAAACCTGAATATCGTCCTTTCCTTTGAGAAACTGAAATTTGTGCTGACAACCCCTTGTCCTCCCGAGCCTACGGGAGACTCAACTAATGAGCAATTCCAAGCGTACGATCGCTGAAAAGATGCAAATGATCAGGCCCGCTGCTATGTTATGGCTAGCATGAACAATGTACTGCAGGCTCAACATCAGGATTATGAGACTGCTAA